>JABUIW010000018.1:387148-406246 GCA_013363375.1 Menidia beryllina | reverse complement strand
AACATTTCAGAAACCGTATGTATCAAATATGATACATTTGGCATTACAGGGTTAAAAACAGAAGAAAAAATCTACCAAAAAACTGCCCATAATGGCCTATTTTGGTATCATATAATGGTGGGTTGATGACTTTATGAGGCACTATATTCATGTTAATAATTCATTTAGTAAAAGAAACCCTCCACTGCAATGAATAGTTTTAAAATGTGGCCATTATTATAAATGAACTAGACTAGTATTTTGGAAAACACACTTCTGATGTTAGAATTCAGTGTTTGTACATAATGAAGACAGCCTCAGACTAGACAATATGATACAATACAATATGACAGTGAAATAAAACAAAATGTCAACCTCTCTTCCTTTAAATAATAGGTAGCCTTTACAATAGTAACAGTCATTATACTTTAATTTCAAGTGTATATCATCATTGGTGTGACATGATATAGGTAACACTAGCAAACAGAGAAAGTCTGCTTTTTACAAGTAGAGGGAATTTACGATATTGGCTAAGTGATTGCATCTGCTATTTGCACCATGATGATTTATGATATACAAAATAGGTTTCACTAATATTGAAGACAAACAGGAAAGACAATTAATTTAGTGTGATATTGATGTGTAGAAGCTTTCGTATATCTCCAATATCTAAAAGAAACTAATCAAGATAAGAATATCACCATGCTGTGGTATTCTCACAAGTCATTTAAAAGCTTCTCTGTTGTAGTCAAGATAATGATTGTCTGTCTTACCATAACTACTCAGAAGTTTCATTCTAATGTCTCACAAACAATTGAAACAGTTTTGCTGTGATGGGTATAATTTAGAGTTTTAGTCAAGTATCGGATGCCTTTAATTGTATCTTTATGTTGAAAGCTGTTTGTTTTACTGGAATTTGAATAATTGTTTATATACTCTGGACTCTTTTATAGCCTCTCTTGTGTCTGCTGCATTCAAATGTTCATACTTTCAAAGTTAAGCAAAGGACTGTGTATTATTGAATCTATTAGATACTTAAATCCATAGATAAATCATCCATTGTGTAAATCAGTTACCAATCAATTGCATAAATGAAAACCAGTGGAACTCTCAACCACGATGGGTTGTCTGCTTGTAGCACATTTTGGAAACACGTGAGATCAGTTCTAACCAGCTGAGCCATTCTGTCTCTGCTGCACCACCATGTGTTATCCTAAAGATTGCCCATAGCCAAGGCTTCTGGCAAAATCTAGGTGTCACCTGCAAAAGTGGGATCATTTGATCTTAGCAGGGAAGGTTGTTATTTGAGTCACAGAGACCGTCTGAAGCAAAAACTGCCCTTTTCTCTGCTCTCACTTCCCACCCCCTTCTCCCTTCACCTGTGCTCATCATGTCAGACACTGGTCTGACGAAGTTCCTCATTAGTTTCCATCCGTGGCCTCTCTGTGGTCTGTTTCTCTGCACCTCAGTGAGTTAACATCTGGTTCTGCACATCATATTCTATATCGAGTTTTAATTGAATCTTTTTCATCCAGCCCTTAACAGATAGTACCACGTTAAAAACCCAGTAACAGGAATGGCTTTGTTTGTATTTAAGCGTTGTAGGTAACTAATCCAAAACCACTTGAACCTATTTAACACACATATGAAACTGACACATAAGTCAATAATTTGCCTTTGAGGTTCTTTGGAGGTCTGTTCCATCAATCTAGCCTGGAGCTATCAGCATATTTAACCTTAAAGGTTTGTCCACATGAGAGAAGAGCATTTGCTGGCAGAGAAATCACAGTGCTAGTCAATGAACCTGAAGAGAGGGAGTCAATCGCAGACTTTCTGAATTACATGGACAGAAGTGGGTCAAAAAGGGTCGACACCTCTCGGAATCAATATAATATGCCTCAATATGAGATTTAAAACATTAGGAGCAAAGGGTAGGTGGGTCAATTTATCAGAAATGTTGAGGTTGTGGCTGCATTAAAGTAGGAAATCAAAACAATATATTCAATGTGAACCATGTGTCTTTTCTAATAATGCATATATAAAAAAAGGAAAATTTTGGATTTTGTGATATTTGTGTCCTTCAATACATAAGCAAAACATAATATACATTAGCCCTAGCGGGAAGCTTGTTTGTCACTATGATGATGCACAGAGAGTACATATTTACCCCGAATGAACTGGAGGAAAAAGCTGATTTGTAGTTTGTTTTTATAGTGAATAGCCAAAACCGCATAGTAACACGAAAAACCGCTTTTTTATGGCGTAAAATGGTTTACTATTCTTCCTCAGAAAAATGAAAGGTTATTTTTTTATGTGTGGTGTGACTTTCTTCAAATTGGTAGCCTCTGTGGCTTTTGTTAAACAAAACCATCAAATTGATTGTGAATCAATGTTGAAACATGTAGTTATGCATTCAAAGCGACTTCTAAAAACAGATGAAAATACCTCACATACCAACAAAGTTTACAACTCACTAAATGTATCAGATAACTGCCAGCCTGTAATCATGATCTGATTTGAATCCAACATAGATTTCATGCCTTTTTAATATCAGTTTAAGTCATTGCAGTCGCATGTCTTCCAGCACATTGATTTAATATTCTCTACATATAAAGCTGGCTGATTTGATAAGCTTTCACTCATGAGTAATTCATTTTATTGTTGGAGGACCCTGTGAGCTTGTTGTGTTGCTTCTTTTTCTCCATTGCGCTAATTAAAACTAATTGAATAGAATTGGTGGTACTGAGCCTCTGAATCACTGTGCTACCATCTCAGTCCTGCTCATCCCTGAAATGAGACAAATCAAGTGTGCCTTGTAATCAGACATTTCGAAAAGTCAACACATAAAAAAGTCAACACACAAAAACATTGTTTGTGTTTGTTTGCGTTAAATATTGCTGTTCCATCAGATTTACAAATAATTTAACATAAAATATAGGAGGGTTGTTTGAGAATGAACATTTGGCTGTTTGAGATATGACTGTAACATTTCATTGGATTCATATAACGTGCTTCAAAAAACCTTTTTCAGGTTGACAAAAAAACAATGACTATACATTTTATGTACAAGTTCCTCTGTCTCTAAATGATAAGGAAAAAAATATTATCAGAGAACTGCCTTGCAGTAGTTTTCATAAGTGTTAACCCTAACCCTATACTTTTTTCCATCAAAGGTATTTATTAAATTTCATATTCAATCATTTAGGGATTTGAAGAAATCCCTGAGGAAGACGAAAACTATAGATCAGCATCATTCAATCAAATTCAAAGAAATAAGAATTCAAAAGATGTAATGAAATAAGCAAATAATAATAGTGATGTGATTAATTACTCTAAAATGCCTCTAAGCCAGGTAAATCCACCCATGAGCAATACACAGAAAAAAGCAAACAGTAAAAAACTGAGAAAATCAAACAAGTTTTCATCTAAGCTTGAATGTCGACGTATTCTAAAGACAAATTAAGGATAAAAATAGAAATAGAAATAAATATGAAATGCAAGATAGATAGATAATTCAAATATAAGTATATACAATCATTTGCTTTGTCAATATAAATGTAAAATACAACAGTGAAATGCAATGGATGAAGTATTGGCAGCTGCAAATAAATGATTGTTAGTAGTATATTAGTAGTATATATATATATATCCTTGAGAGCACAGTTGGTTGGGTTGTGTGGAAGGGGGGCAGAGCAGGGGAAATGGGAGCAGAGCACGGAGTGAAATGAGTGCTGTGACAGCCTGATGGAAGAAACTGTCCCTCTGTCAGCTTGTCCTGGCCTGGAAGCTCTGCAGTCTCCTCTCTGACAGCAGCTGGCTAAAAAAGCTTTTTGATAGGTGGATGAGGTCTCCCATGATGTCAATGGCTTTGCAGGTGAGGGAGGGGTGTTGTACAACCCTTTGGGTAGTTATGGTATCGGGTGGATGCTCTCTACAACAATCTCTTTTTGTCTTCCCCACATTCAAAGAGAGATTATTATTATTATTAGATTATGGCTGCCCACCCTGAGCCATGGTTCTGCTTGAGGTTTCTGCCTGTTAAAAGGAAGTTTTTCTTTGCCTGTGTCGCCTAGTGCTTGCTCATGGTGGTAATTGTTGGGTTTCTGTAATTAACTTCAGAGCAGGGTCTGACCTGCTCTGTTTGGAAAGCGCTGTGAGACAACTGTTGTTGTGATGTGGCGCTATATAAATAAAATTGAATTTAATTGAATTATTGTACACATACAATGAAGTCGGATGGCCCACCTTATATTCTTGTAATGTGTCTCGTCATTGCTCATGATGAGCCTCTCCATGGTTGTGATATCTGAAAACTTGATAAGGAGGTTGGTTGGTGTTGTGCAGTCATGGGTCCACAGGGAGAAGAAGAGGGGGCTTAGCACACATCCCTGAGTGACCTCCGTGTTCAGGGTGATGGAGTTAGATGTGCTGCTGCTGACCAACACTGCTTGTGTTCTCCCTTTCAGAAAGTACAGCAGCCCGTTGCACAGGGGGTTATTCAGTCCTAGCCAGTGCGGTTTGATGAACAGCTTTCGTGGGATGATGGTGTTGAATGCTGAACTGAAGTCAATGAACCGCATTCTGAAATAAGAGTCTTTATTGTCTGGTTGTATAAAGAGCTGGGTAAAGGGCAGTGACAATGGCATCCTGGGCAAAGTGATTGGACTGATATGAAAACTGAAAGGGGTCCCAGGAAGGGGGGAGAACAGACTTGATGTATTCCATCACTAACTGTTTAAAGAACTTTACGAGGATTGGAGTGAGTGCACCTGGACGATAGTAGCTGAAGTCAGAGGTTGAGGACTTCTTCGGTACCAGGATGGAGGCACCTCAGAGTGTATACACTTTGTCGATAAAAAACTTTGTGTGTTTGATGTGGGAACAACACCTGACTTATTGAGTTGTTTAAGAAGTCTTTGAAGATATCTCCTGCACAGTCCTTCAGTACATTGCAGGCATATTGTCACGACCGGAAGCTTTGTTGGCATTGAGCCTGCTGAGTATTCTTCTTATACTGTCTTTTATCAGTGTAATCACCTGGTGGCCTTGAGGAGGGCTGTTGTGAAGCTTTGGTATTCTGTGATTTGGTATTTTAGGAAAACAATCATATCATTTTTGAAAAATGTTTAATCCATCTATTGACAAGATGTTTTGGTTTGCAACTTATGACCAGTTGACATCTATCAATTACTATGCACTGGGGTGAAGATGTTAATATAGCATAGAGCAAATATGTAAATATATTTTATGCCTTGCATGTGCAACTTTGTATATGTGTTCTATACACACTGATAAAGGTGCGGATATAACACTTGATTTAGCTGTTGAATTAAATCTGAATCGCATAAAATGGTCAACACATTGGTCAACACTAAAGCAGCCTTATCTAAATGTTTTCATTTTACAAGTTAATTTTCAATTCTAACTACTTGGTGAAGTATGCCATTCAGTGTCCTGATGACTAAAAAGGAATACATGATCAAGGAAAGAAAATACTTGTCTAACATCGGTTTGTGTAAGAACGCTTTAGTTTAATAAGTGCATTCCCACTAAAAATTAAATGAAAAAAAAAATAATACCATGCAAATTTAACACATATTCTTATGAGGAGAATATGGAAGGTGGGGTTGCTGTATAACCAAGATCAAGGGTATTCAACTCTGGCCCTGGAAGGCTACTGTCCTGCAGATTTGAGAAGTTTCCTTGCTTCATCACACCTGGTTCTCCTCAATGCATTCTTAGACTTGTGCAGAGCTTTGGGTAGACCCATTTCTTCAGAATTAGCAGGGAAATATCGTCCTCAAGGACTGAAGGTTAATATAACTGTCCTCGAGTGTCACTTTGGGGAACCAAGTTTAACTCTCAACATTAGCCATACACATTTCATTTTTACTCTTTTTAGAGGCTGGGGTTTGTCATGAAGATGTATTTTAAGGTTTAGTTTTGAGTTGTTGTTTTTAACCCTGTTCATTTAGGTTTGTATACAGAGATATACGTCATTATTTGTTTCTTTTCACTAATCAAAATACAATCTTACAGTTTTGGACCTTCATTTTTGACAAACATACCCAACGCATGTTTTTTCTTCATCCAAGAAAGGACATACAGCTAAGAATGTAAATGCACAAACATACACACATCGGCACAAGAACACATTCAGCCTTACAGGAAGGACAACAGGGAATTCTGTGCTGATATTACAGCACAAACGTGCACTGTCCAGCAGCTGCTGCCGTTCTCCATCTCAGGGGGGATAAAAGAGAATGGGAATAGTTGCTTACTCTCACACTATGGATAAAGTATATGTCCTTTCAGCAGCAAGGCATGATGATAGCCATAGTGGTGCGTACAGTTTTTTTTTTTTAAACAGTCGTAACAGCTGTAAATGTTCTGTGCTGCAACAACAATCACTGGAACAACAGTCAGTGTACATTTATTTAGGTTGTAATCTTGACAACTATCTTTCCACACAAATGTAAAAATACTGATAGGTAATGTGTCTCCACTGGTGTGAATCTACAATTAACTAATGCTGTCACTGTTGTCAATGTTGCAGTACATGTGTGCATACACATACCATGTCCAAAGGGTTCTGTAAGATAAATATGTTAGTAGCTATCATGCTTGATCATCTTATCACAACGAGGCCTTCAGGGAGCAAAACCTGCCTCTATCTCAAAATATAGCACATGCTGATCACACATTCCCCCCCCACATTGCCCTTCACTACTACTGATTCATATCTCTGTGATGGTTTGCGTTGCCAACCAAATGAGGAGCTGCTGTGGCAGTTTTTCTTTGTTTGAGGGGATAATTGATGTGTTTCTAACTTTTCTTTTGCTGCTGTAATTTCTTTTCTTCGACTTTAGACAGACCCAGGAAGTTTAAAATTTAGGTTATATGCTCACCTTGGAATTACCTGCTTCTTTCACAAAGAATCTATTTTTTTACTCAATATCATAACCGTTTGTTTGTTTGTTTGTTTTTGCTCCCATTGTAGTTGCACACCAGAATTGAGTGTCTGGAAGGTCTCTGTTGCGCATTTGCGAAAATGTTTTTGATATGAATAAAGTTGTTAGCCCAATTATTTTAGTTGAAGCCTGAGAATAAACCAGAGAAACTAGCAATTTGTTATTTATTCTTGTCACATGTAAAGTATACCAGAAAAAAGCCTAGAGGTCCAGGTGTAATGGACATTAATATTCTTGGTCTGGCTCTGCCTGTGATACGGGAAGTCTGGACGCAACCAAGTCTTATTGACCAGTACCCTCTCACATGATCAGGCCAAATCCCAATCCGTGCAAAGTTCCACTGAGAAGTCCTAAGAAATGTGTGTACATGAATGTTGTCCGTGAAGTCATGTATTGTATGTCTCATAGAAAGAAAAATTTGGAAAGAGTTGCAACTTTGGCAAGAAGAGTCTGTGGACAGTCCTCAAGACCAGCACTGTCAGGACCAATCAGAAGCTGTGACTGACAAAGGAAGCCTACAGGCTTTTAAAGGCTTGGAATACTGCCTTCAAAGAATGAGATCATGATGGCCTGAGGACAGCAAGAGCCAATCTGTTATATGGCTTCAGAAAGACAGTGCTCCTAGCCCACCGCTTCAGCCCTGCTGCAGACCACCGACAGCTCAACCTCCATGCTAAATGAGCAGGACGGGTTCTCGCTTTAATTTAGTCTATCACTATTTTTACTATAAAGCAAGAACCCTCCTTTGAACATTTTGAAACAATGACCACTGACTTTTATTGACTTTCTCACTGATGTCTGTTGGCAAACAGTTTTTTGCAGCATAACATCCAAAAACTCTATTAACCATATACAGTAGAACCTCTACTTAAGAGTGCCTAAGCATATGAATTTTCCAACATCTGAAGTGAAATTCGATCAAATATTCGACTCGACAACCAAAGTAAATTTCCAACATATGACATATGACGTTAGTTTAAAGTTCACGTAGTGAAAGTTATATTAAGTTACGGTACATACTGTATCTCAGACACCACTTCTTACCTCCGCATCAAGTGTCAATAAAAACCCATTTTTCTTGATTATTTCTTTATAATTAATTTCTTTTTACATCTCTCTTATATAAAGCATTTGTTTTTATTGCTATGTGAAATTATCTGCAGTATGTATTAAGTAATTATCGTAGTTTTTTGGGGCTGTGGAACAAATTATACGAATTACAGTGCATTCTTATGGGAATATTTGAACCAACATACAAATATTTAAAAATACGAAGCGGGTCCCGGAATGAATTGAATTCATATGTAGAGGTTCTGTACACATGTACACATATATAACAAACATCAATGGTGCAATTCTTGCATGAATGTTTCACACTGTAAACTGTTAACCACTATGCCAGGTATGCCAAACTCTAATGGCTGCCGTCCTGCATGTCGAACATCTCCCTGCTTCTAAACATCTGATCTATTCAAAAAGTTAAGCTCTGCATATTCCTGCTAATGATGCACTAATGTGAGTCAGCTATGTTGAAGCAAGGAAACACTTAAACCTCCAGGACAGCAGTATGATCAGGAAAATCTCAGTGGGTGATTGCAAGTCATTCCTTAAGTTTCTTGCTCAACCCTCCTCTCCCCCGTTTTTCTTTGGGCCATCTCTCAGTTAATACACTATTCTTATTCTCCCTCCATCTTGATTCAGTTTAATTTGCTAGGCCGGCATGGGAAGTATGCATTTATGTCACCCAGGCATCCGCAGGGGTAACTGATGGTGCAATAACCATAGGGAAACAATGCACTCAAACAGGAGGGAGTAGGTATCGCTATTGAACCATTAAATAAGGGAGAACTCAATGCTCCGAATGACTATCTGTAGAGGAAATGCCAGTCTATTTCCTGCAAAAGACTCCACCCTGTACAACATTTTAACTGGATCAAAGTGTGAATAAGTATGTTCTAATTCGAGCAGTTTGTATGCCATAAAAAAATAATTCATGAGGGGGGGTTAGTTTTTATTGTATGGATATACAACATACATGAGTGCAAATTGGTAATTTATGATGATGCTTTAATCGCTCACAAAAAGTGAGTTCTGAACAAGAAAAAGACTGTAAGCACAATTCAATCAATTCATTCTCTGCAGCACAATGTTTGCGTGGTTTTGTTATCCCACCAGACAACTTATTTTTCACATTCCAATAATAAGTGAACGTCTGCAACAAGCAATCAGTTTGAAGGTGAGATCAGATGCAGGTGTTACCAATCAGTTTGATGATAGATAAAAAATTAGCAGTTTGCCTGTTTCATTCAAATAAGTCGGCAGAAACCAAACATAATAATCAAAATGTGAGCAAAAATACAAGGTGTGTGTTGTTGATTCATTTTTAATAAGAGACATGTTGCTTTAACCCTTTAAAGCCCGATCCAGCCTTTTAACAACATATGTAAAAAGAAAAAACAGAAATACATTTTTTATATTAATAATTTATTACTATGCGATAAGTCAAGATTATTTTTTGTGTAGTCTTCTGCCGCCTGTTATCAGGTGTATCTGATTGTGTACAATAGGATTTTGAGCAAAGTGTTTACCATAAAATTATGCAAAAGGTGTCAGACTCAAAACATTTCAGAAACCCTATGTATCAAATATGATACATTTGGCATTATAGGGTTAAAAGGATTATGTGCAGTAGTCCTCCCCCAACTCTCAGTGACACAGGTTGAGAATGAATGTGCATTTGTGAAATTCAATATCTACCACAGGGTAAAGTGAGGGGACAAACACTGCACAAGAACAACGTGTGTGATAGTCTGGAAGTTCACGGGCTGAACATAGTGCAACTTCTTATTCTCCAAAGACCTCTCTCACATTGACTAATGTTGAATCTCATCTACTGTAAGTACACAGACCACTGAACAACAATGGTGTGCATTGGGTGGCTGCTGGAAAAAAACAATCCTATCCAGAACAAATGACATATGTGTTTTCTTTATACAATTTGATTCTCCTAAGATGCTTTAGCCATGGTTTAGCGTTAGCCATCTCAGTATCAAAGGCTCGGCACAATCCTGATTAGGGCACCCTGACCATATTCAGGTGTGTTTAAGCAGGGAAACTCTAAAACCTGTAGGACAGATGCTGTAGAGGACTAACTTTGGGGACCCCTGCTGTGGGCCATACTTCAAGAAATTGTAAAGCTCCACTTGGTTTTATACTCAAAACAAATTGAGCTTAATAAGAGAGCCAGAGACTCAAGACAGATCAAAGTCAACAATAATACTCAAAAATATGGCTGCAACCTTTATGCCACAGTCACAACAAATGGTACAAGTCAAGCAGCATTAGCTCCCATGTAGCATCATCTTTTATTGTGACACTTAATATTGATATTGTAGGGACCTCGGTGTGAGAAATATTGGATTGTTCTTGCAACTTCATTCTGTTATACCAATTTTTTTTTCCTCTTCAAAATGCACTATGCTTTATAGCACAATTACAGAATTTGTTCATTGTGGTGGTCTGTAATGACTTCAACAGACAACATACTTAGTCACCAGAGAAGGAAGATGGTAACCTTTGCATTTTTTAAGTCTTTTCAAGATAGTTGATCAAGGGGGCTGGAGCCTCTCCCAGCTGACATAATAGTGCAAACACCTGCATACTTGAGAATGGTCTGACTTCACGTCCGCCATTTAGTTGGTTTGCAAGTCACATAACTATTAGGACAGTTTTCGGCCATTTCTATTCAGATCCCCTTTTAAAATATGTTACAATAGTGCATTACTTTTTTGTAAGCATTTCTCCAAGGTGTAGATGGTAGTAGGGGAATTGAGCCAAGATGATATCTGAATTACATTGCAACTGTTAAGAAATGCAACAAAAATCCGAGACAGAGCGTGAGTTGTAGAAATAAGTGGGCAATACTGCTGAGTGTTTTTGCTTTTATCTTCTATCTGTCATTGTGTCATCAAATGGAATTTAAAAGTTAGAGAGTAATGTGCTAACAGGTATAGCATGCCTGACAGAAACTCACAGTCAAAAGATACCAACACAAAACCATGGAAAACTTCTGCTTCCACTTTTGTAAGCATTCCATTATAGCTTCTCTAACATGATGTTTAATTCAGGGTGCTGTCTTATTTTTCAGCACTCTGGATGTTCAGAAGGTTGAAAGCATGCCAAACTCAGCAGCATACATAGTGCACTGGTGCATATTTGAATGTTTTAAGGTGCCGCGGTGCATTCTACGCACTTCTGTACAAATCTCTGTGTCAATCCAAGTAGCTCTTAAATGTCTCAACAATAATCACCCCACCGGAACTCTTAATTTTCTTATTGAGCAACAGAATGCCTCTCAGTTTTGCACATATGACTACAGAGCTTGAGGTTTCAAAACATCTTCTATCCTGGAGCTGGATGTCTTTTTGGCATTATTTTTTTTCCGTCTAATCGTTTCTCAAAAAGAGAAGAAAATAACTTGGTAACTGTTTGGAGCGGAAAACCATGCCTCTTCTTTCAATCTGAGTAAAATTAGAAAAGAATGTCCATGTATACGTGTGTAAAATATGTTTTTGGTTTCATCATACAGAGGGACACATGATCTGCATCTAAATTCCAAACCATACAGCCCCTGGAGGTGAGACATCGTCATGCCACCGGCCTACTTCTGCAATAGAGCCTGAGGGAATCTTCCAATTATTGCTTTCACCTCCTCTGCCTTTTTATCCAATCCACATCCTTCCTAAAAAAAAATGTACTGGACAGAAGTATAACCTAGATTCAGAAATATCAGTATCAGCATGGGTAAAATTGCAAATCACATTGATACAAAGCACTGTCCGTCTTTCTTTTATATACCTTTTAGCTGTAGTGGTCAGTTTAGCCTGAACATTCTTTATTTTTTTTGCATTTCCAAAACTCATACTCCATGATAAGCGAGTGTTATATTGCACACTATGTCAAGCTTTTCTTTCAGTTATGCTACCTCCATATAACATCAGACATGCTCCCTTGACATCGGGTGTCTAACCCTTGATAAACAATTTTTCATGTAGTTCTTTTCCTTCATACGCTGTAGCTTCAAAGATGAAAATGTTTTTGAGGCCCACCTGATGACCTCACATTGTTTTAGTTCCTCTTTGTATTTTCTTCCCTCTGCTTCAAAAGGGAGTTTATTTTACTTCCAAGCTCTGCAGACAGTATTTTCACCGTGATGGTGCAAGGGAGGATGATGCTTTTTGAGCAATAGTAAACAAGTTAGTGAAGTGCATATTGGGGTTATTTATCCCCTGTCTGGCCATAACTTTGACCCTGATATTTCATGATAATGTAGACCTTACCCCTGTCAGTTAGGATATATAAGTAGTCTTTTTCCTATGCATTCTGGCTAGAATTGAAGCTTTGGTAAGTTTATTAAGACCTCTGAAAATACAGTTCCTCTACGAAAGTGATATAACCAAAATAGATCTTCTGTCTCTCTATGTGGGTTTGTAGTAATTTATTTATGCCGGCAGTCTGGATTTGGGGACAGATATGCCAAATCCCAGCATGGAAATCTACACACTCAAGGGGGTATTTTCCACAGAAATGCACACACATATATATATATATTTTTTCCATGTCAGGTTTTTTACTTACAGTCGGTTGATCTGTTTGAGCGGTACACAATGCATTATATGAGCTGTCTACTTGTCATCCACTGATGTCCTTCAAGTGCAAAAGCCTGCTGAGCCTATGTTTATTTTCTTCTTAAAGTTAAAAAATTGTGACATTGAAATCTCGTGTTGATTTTTGACTGAGCTGGCCAAAGTAGGTTATTTGAGGCAGAGTCAGCTGAATGCAGTGTGTGTTTGTGTGTGTCCTGCCCTGATGTCTGACTTTCGCTCCGTAGTTGAAAACGCCAACCTTACTTCGAAAGGTTACCCATAACAGGCTCACATAAGTACTTATTATGCTAATTAGAGGTGATATTAAATTCAGTAAGCTGCTGACACTTTTGTCCCTCGTGTTGTCCTCAGTGCATGTTTTTCGAACCAGCTCTGTGTTTCCTCTTGTCAATTTTACGCAAGATGATAGTCTTAGCATCTGTTTCCAAATCACAAAGAAAAGAGGCAGTAGAGCAGTAGACCTGTGTGCTGGGAGTACGGAGGAAGCAGCTGCTGCCTGCCTGATGCGGTGCTCATTGCACATCTCTTGTGTAAACATCAAATTAAGCGATGATGTATTTACTTTTAACTGAGTTTTGAGAAATCCCTCCCCGACTCCTGGTTACACAGGACTCTATTAAAATAGAAAGTATTCAGAAACAGAAAGATCATTTAAGGCTCAGGAGAAGTTAAAAATTATTGTATCTGACACAAACTATTCAGTTTTTAACAAATGTATCATAATTTGTTCAAACTGTGATGGGAAAATTCTGCTAATTTCATACTTGTAAAGGTATCAGCTGGTTTTATAATAAGTATAATCACTGTCTCCTTTGCAAGTACAAGGACTATTCCATCACAATATTTCTGCTGTACAGCCATTATTCTAGTCTCATGTTTTCTAACGACAATAATTTTGTTTCCTGCAGAGTATGTTAGCTACCAGTATATATCTGTTTATGGAAGTTGGATGGGCAATGTTAATGTAAGTCATGAGACTTAAGTATATGAAACCCAAGTGGGTCATCTTTGACACATGAACGTAAAAAAGACTTAATGTTTTTTCTTGCACAGTGCAGTTTCAGTTTTGGTTTTTAAGTTTTGATATTCTCTCTAATTCACTAGAGAAGACCTAAACCAGTGACTTTTCAGTTCAACTTAGGTTGTTAAACTGTCCTGATATTTTAATATTTAGCAGCATGAAGTACAGCCTTTCAATGCATTGCTATGTTATGCTCTGGGAAATACAACTATTTATGACTGAAATTACATGTATTATACAGACTATCTATTGGTTGCCTCAGCTGAATTTTTGTCACTGCCTTTACTTTTTGCTTCCAAACAGGAGCTATTTCCACATTGCGACTGCACTACACCACGACTACAAGATGACCTTGTAATAATCTCATACAGAATGACTAATGAGAGGCAGTGTAAGTGCCCCGTCAGTGTACACTTTTAAACAGCATAGTAGCGTCACCGAATCAGGGGAATGACGGCAGCATCGTTGCCTCTAGCACTATGTTCTGATATGCCGCCTCTCCTTTACATGCACATCAACTCACTTCTGTGACTACATCTTTTGCTGACTAAGAGGCTTGTCAGCTTTGACCCTTCATTTGGTCTTGGTACCTTACAAACAGAGTTGAGGTAAAATGAAGGCAAAGCAGTTCATCTTTCCATGAGCACTGTAAAATGATCAAGTCAAGCTTATTCAGCCTGACATCTAGCATTTTTAATGTAGGTATTTGCTTTTATACAATTCTGTTTATATTAATGTAGCCTTACAAATAGATAAATAAAAACATGCATACAAATAAATAAGACTTGACTTTTAATCTATTGAAATCTGTTTTAATATAATCTATTTAATCTGTTTACAATCAAAGTGCATCATGGAATGGGTCACCAACATCGGCAACATAAATATATATATATATATATATATATATATACTGTACATATATATAAAAACCAGGAAATCACAGTGTATAATTTTTTTAATAATATATTTGTGTATTACTGCTGTAAATAAGCATTTGAGCACCTGTGAAAATCAAGGTTAATATTTGGTACAGTAGCCTTTGTTTGCAATTAAATAGGTCAAATGTTTCCTCTAGTTTTTTAACAGGTTTGCAACAGGTTTTCAACATCAGCAGGGATTTTGGCCCATTCCTCAACACAGATCTTCTCCAGATCAACCAGATTTCTGGGCTGTCCCTGAGAAACACAGAGTTTGAGCTCCCTCCAAAGATTTCCTATAGGTTTTAGGCCTGGAGACTGGCTAGGCCATGCCCATGCTTCACAGTAGGGATGGTTATTTCGGGATGATACTCATCATTCTTTGTCCTCCACTCACAGCAAGTGGAATTAAGACCAAAAACTTCTATTTTGGTCTCATCTGACCACAGATCATGACTCCTCATGATCATCCAAATGGTCGTGGGGAAACTTATGATGGGCCTGGACATGTGCCGATTTAAGCAGGGGAACCTTTCGTGCCATGCATAACTTCAAACGACATCTTAGCGTATTATCAACAGTAACCTTGGAAACAGTGGGGCTAGCTCTCTCAGGTCCTTTACCAGCTCCTCCCGTGTAGTTCTGGGCTGATTCCTCACCTTTCTTAGGATCATAGATACACCACGAGGTGAGATCTTGCATGGAGCCCCAGTCCAAGGGGATTGACAGTCATGTTAAGCTTATTCCATTTTCTTACAGTTGCACCAACAATGGACGTTTCTCGCCAAGCTGCTTGGCAATTGCTCTCTTTAGATTATGTCTCTCACAATGAAATGGACATACACTTAAAATGAAAATTTCAGACCCCTCCATGATTTCTAAGAGGGAAAACATAGTCGGAGGGTGTTCAAATATTGATTTTCTTCACTGTATACATATGTATGTGTATATATGTATATGTATGTGTGTGTGTGTGTGTGTGTATGTGTGTGTGTGTGTATGTGTGTGTGTATGCTAATGTGTAATTCCACTTCCTCCACTCTTTCCCCACTGTCTTTATATACTATTAATTTCTTTGCGCTAGAGATCATCTTGGAACATAGTATTTTTTGGCTCATCCCAAGGATAATTGAGGATAGGAGGTTGTGTCTCTAAGGTCGGTAAAAACCCTGAGGGCACCTGTTCAAAGCTCTGGGGACAGATCTTGCTCTCTGGGCTGCTGCTCCAAGAACAACCACCTTTCCTGAGGAATTAGCAAAGGGCATGTTAACCTGTCAAAATCAGAATGAGGAAAGCCTGTGCAGGCAGCTCAGTCTCACAGGATCTGCTTTCCTTTACTGTGACCACCAGCAACCATACTCTTAGAGTGCTAAGACAACATGCTAAGTATTGAATACAGACAATGTCTGTGGTATCATCCATAGAAACACAACAATCACATACATACAGCTAACATTCACATGGCAGGATTACTCAGACACAGGGTAATCATGCTAACCATGCTCTTTTGGCAGGGTAAGAGAATAAGGGTTTGACTGTGAATGTAGGTCACTACAAGAGAAAAAAAGTGAATCAAAGTGTATTTTCTCCCCTCCTTCCCTATGCAAACATACAGAATAAAATACAAACCACTGAAAACAGCAAATCTTTTGGCAAAAGAGTAAGCTGGAGCCCGGTGATGTTAGCCTGGGACTCTTGTCCTCATTGTTTTTTGTTTTTTTTCTTTGTCTGAGCTTATGTTCTGAAATGTAGCCAGAGAGCTTTACTGGAGAGATTTTTCTGTCACACTCTAGGTCAGAGAGTTGTGGCAAAATGAACCCATACTTTGAATATTTCTGCCCTAACTGAGCACTATCGGTCCCAGTAGACTGACAGAAAGCGGCTGTTGTGTATGAGATTTAGAACTGCTTCTGGCTTCTGGCCCCATAACTGGATGGGCTGGGGGTGACACAAAATCCTGACTGGAGTCGAGGTTGAAAAGCTGCTTATCATGTGGTAGTGCTCTCTGCCTAAGGGACTGGATTTTGGCAAGGGTCAATGCTTCCGTGACGGTTGAGTATAGGTGATTTGTTTGGAGGCAATGCTTGTCTACTCTATTTCAAACCATTGAGGGAAAAAAAGGGCCCTTATGGGTTTAAAGACATGAAACAAAAAAAATAGACAAGCAGAATTCAATTACGCTCACAGTTTTAGGTAGAAACTGTGTGTCATCATAAGTTCATAAGTGGCAGTTGCGCTTCACATATCACAGTTATTGATATAAAATAATGTTATCTGCGTTTTTGAGCAAACAGATGTGCTGACATTTTTTATCCATGAACATTAACATTCAAGGTTTCATGATTGACTCAACTTTATCAGAAAAAACATAAAACAGTTTATTCTCCTGTGAATGAATGATTAATATTATTTCAACACATAGTATTAAGTGTATTTTGTTTACTTAGAAGAGTTTAGAACATATTTAAACTTCCCTTTGTAATGTCTAAAATCTTAGGTGCTCAATTAGTTAAAGAGAAATAACTATTAATCCAACATCAAATTCCAAGGACACAAAGAACATTTAGTCTGACAAATTGTAAGAAGACAGACTTTAACTTTTTGTCATGTGTCTCTAAAGTATGTTTATCTATTTGTTTTTTTATCTACTGATTTAGAATAAAATTAAATCATCCTTACTAAAATTTAAACATTTTTAATTTAATTGGGTAACTCAGTCGTAGACCATTTGACTGCAGATCATAGGTCCCTAGTTCAATTCTCAGTGACGCCCTGCTTGGTAAGTCGCTTTGGATAAAAGCGTCTGGTAAATGCAGAAACATAACTAAGCTGAATTAATTTCTAACCAAATAGAATATTGCACAATAAAACTATACCTCACCATACCTGCCCTTTTGGATTGTCTCACAATCCTCTTCTACTGAAATATATATATATATATATATATATATATATATATCACTAGAAAGCCCAAAGATAAGAGAATTTTCGTCAGCCTCCAGTCCCCCCAACAATATTTCACAACTCATGAATCCCTTTTCATATGTAAATGCACCATTAGTGCTGTTGTTGGAGAACCATTCCACCCCCTTCAGTTTTGGTTTTGGCTCAAGTGTGTTTTACCTGAAAGCGGGGGCGGGGATCATATATTTGTAATTAAATATAACTAGGGTCTACGTCATCAGTCTCGCCAACCTCGGAATGATTTCAGACATCGGAGCCACCAGCGCAGTGATCAGATGACAACTGATCTGTACAATGAAAATAGCTTCATGAGCTGGAATGGTGTAGAGAGTCGATAAATCTCTAGCTTTGCTTTTAAGCTCAGCTCTCTCTTCATCACAACAGACCGGTACAACACCCGCATTACTGCCGATGCTGCACCGATCTGCCTGTTAATCTCCCGCTCCCTACCCACATTTGCGAACAAGACCCCGAGGTACTTGAACTCCTCCACTTGGAGAATGACATCCCTCCGAACCGGAGGAGGCACTCTACCCTTTTCCGGTGAGAAACCATGGTCTCGGACTTGAAGGCACTGGTCTTCATCCCAGCCGCTTCGCACTCAGCTGCGAACCGCTCCAGCAATAACTGTAGATCACGACATGATGAAGCCAATAGGACCACATCATCTGCGAAAAGCAAAGATGCGATCCCAAGCCTGGACACCTTCATCATCTTGGCTGTGGCTAGTAATTCTGTCCATAAGAGTTATTCCTAGAATCGGACAAAAAGGGCAACCTTGGTGGAGTCGAACTCTCACCGGAAACGAGTCCGACGCGAACCAAGCTTTTAACACCAGTCGTACAGAGACCTAACAGCCCGTAACAAAGGGCCTGGTACCCCATACTCCCGGAGCACGCCCCACAGGATTCCCCGAGGGACATTGTCGAGACCTTCACCAAGTCCACAAAACACATGTGCACTCTCCAGGACCCTGTTGGTGGTATAGAGTTAGTCCAGTGTTCCACGGCCAGGATGAACACCACACTGCTCTTCTCCAATTTGAGGTTTTGAAGGTTGACTTCAGCCCCAGAGATTAGAGAACCCAACACCAGATCCCTAGGCCCTGCTCCTCTAATAGAATGCGTACCAATGGGATTGAAAAGGTGTTCAAAGTACTCCGTCCACCAACCCACACCCTTGCGAGTTGGGGTCAACAGTGCACCATCCTCACTGTAAATAGTTTTGGTGGAGCACTTTTTCCCCCCACCCGAGATGCCAGATGGTGGACCAGAATTGCCTTGAAGCTGTACAGAAGTCTTTTTCCATGACCCCCCCGAACTCCTCCCACTACTGACTTTTTACCTTGGCAACCACCCGAGCGGCAACCCGCTTGGACTGCCGATACCCATCAGCTGCCTCTTGAATTCCACAGGACAAGAAGGCCTGCTAGGACTTCTTCAGCCTGATGGCATCCCTTACAGCCACCAGCAGGTCCACCAGCAGGTTCAAGGGTTACCACCACGACACGCACCAACAACCCTGCAACCACACATCTGGGAAGCCGCGTTAACAAGGCGGCTTCCCAGACAATATAT
>JABUIW010000018.1:364040-386748 GCA_013363375.1 Menidia beryllina | reverse complement strand
CCCTGCAACCACACATCTGTGAAGCTGGGAAGCCGCGTTGTTAACGCGGACTCCCAGACAATATATATATATATATATATATATTTGTTATACACTTTTTTCCTTATATTACCTTTTTTAACCTTATTAAAATTCACAATGCCTGCTTCTCTGTGCCCTTAAACTAATAAAGTTTTTTAATTGAATTTCTATCTACATACTATTTTCTATTGAAATTATCTGTTTTTATGTGTGTCTGGTTCCCCTAGACATTTTCCAGGCACCTAGCTCCAGTCCAATGCCCAAGAGAAAATTTTTATCTTTGCGCATGGCGGACAGGCTATATGACTATCAATATTTTAAAAAGAGAATATGCTCAACATTGAAATATTCTGTATCAAAGCAATGAGAAGTCATGGTCAGTTCATAATGACTGTTTTATCACAGAATGTTTGCATATCAACAAATTAAGCAAATTGTAAATGAGTCTTGTTTGTTGGAAACATATTTAGAAGAAGAGTGCTACATGCATGAATAATCAATAGAAGCTTTTTGAATGTCAGCGCACTCTTGCCAGTCTGGTTATAGATCTCACCAATGTCATGGTTTGTGGCATCTAGTTTTTAGCCTCAACACTAATGGCCTAGTGCAGTGAGCCCTGGGAAATTAGCTGCTCACCGAAGCATGCTGCAAGTAGCCTGGTGTACCACAGTCGGAGAATAAGCAGTAACACATAGGTCAGAGGAATCAATGTCCTTTAGGGACCACGATGAGAGTTCTGAACTCACTCTAACCTCAGCCAGTTGTTGGGTGTAATTATTCAGGTACAGTGTCAGAGGGTGGGAACTGCTGGTGCAGAAGTCAGCAGCTGTATGCCATGGTTGAGAATCTTATCAAGACACCACCACTCAAATGTACACACTGGCAAACCATTACTTTCCAGTTGTTAAAGGATTCCCACAAGCTTGAACTGTTTTTTTTTTGGACTTCAGAATTGAATTTTAATAACATGTTAACAGTGGCAAAGAGAAACATTTAGTTTTTTTGTCAAAAAAGAGGTGCGAAATATTTTGCCGAAGTGAGGAAATGTTTGCTCCAATTTTGAATTTACAAGAGAGAAAAATCATAGATTAATGTGTCTTTGATTGTGAAAACATGGTTGATTTATTCTAAATGATTTCCGACTCAGTAATCCAAAAAGATAAAACTGAAGAAAACAAGTCTCTGAGAAAGCAATAATATATTTAAATACATATTTGTATCATAGGCGCTGGTATAAAACAGTCAAAACAGAAAGAGTCAACTTTGGGGCCCCACATTTAAATGATTAATATACAGTAAATGCATATCCATAAAATTGAGCTATAACATTGTCAAATGTACATTTAAGTTAAATAATTTCCCTCTGGGATTATTAAAGTATTTCTGATTCTGATTTCTGATTCTGATTCTGAATTCCAAGGATTCATGTTATGGTCTAAAAAAATTGGGACGTTGTTTGTATTGGAAACAGAAAAAGAAAATAATTCAGAGGAATATAGAACACACATCCAGTTGTGGAAAGTGGGACTACAAAAATTAAACAATAATAATTGATACTACTGAACTACAGTAGCTTTTTCAAGTTAGTACAGGTGTAAGAAACCCTTCACTAATGCAGTGAGGTCTCAAACAAGCTATCTAATTTTTGGTTGTGAGGTAAGAAAACATGAAAAATGCGAACAACTTGAATACTTTTGCAGTCCAATTTAAGGGTTGAACTAAATCCGTTTGACAGGGATCCATCTGCTAGATATGTGACCAATTGTCTATCTTGTCTGTTGTCTATAATGGCCAAGGATGTATGTACTGCCTATGTTCATATAAAATAAGCGTTTTTTAAAGTCAGGCAGAGATCTATCTACATTTGGCTTTGAGACCTCTACAGAAAAAAGATTATTCATTCTGCATTTCTGATACCTTGTTGAAAATAAAATCCTGCTTGGTTTAATGAAGTCAATTTAAGTTTGTTTTTTTTTCATGGAGGAACCTCACATTGGCAGTTTGAATACACAAGAAGCACTTTTACTCAAACCAGACACTAAATCGTACTCAACTTGTCAAATGTTCTCTATTGCTGTTGTACAATTAATTAATTTACACATTGTCAAAGAAAAGCTTTACAGTCACTGAAAGTCTGTGAATTAATAACTGGCAGATCGTGGCTCTCCTTAATATAAAAGTATTTCGTATCTAAATGTGTTAACATAAAAGTGTGAAAAGTCAGTGGGCTGTCTCTCCAGACTATATGCAGAAGCTTATTTGTACTGGGAATATTCATTTAGAGGAGCTAAATTCAGCTCATTGTATGCAAAAAAAGTCACCTGCTAAATGTATTTAGTCCATGATAAATTTGAAGCATTTCCTCATACTTTGAGCACATTAGTTCAAACTTTTGCCAATTCCTTACAGACAACACATATGTTTCACATCTCAGTAGGTGCTTTCAACCATCCATTTAGGCAGGTTCATCTCTGAAAACAGGGATAAAATGGCTTTTCGAAATTCAGACATAGAAAAATGTTTATTTTCTTCATATTGCATTTATTTCAACATTTTTTAATCCAATCAGTCAATACGTTTTTTATGGTTAAAAAAGCCATGAGACTTGAAAGGTAGTTCTAGCTTTGTCTTTTTCTTTACATTCCTTCTTTTACTCAGTCAGAAACTCGACATGAGAATGCTTGGGGGGACAGCTAACTGAAATGTCAAGAAAGCAGGGCAACAGGCTGTTACTTTAGATGTTTGGGCAGCAATGATAAACGCTTCACTCACCCAAACAGCTAACCTTAAAGATTTCCCAGAAGACTTAACTTGCATTTTTCAGCCGTAGCTAATTTGCCCATTGTATATGGTACAGCATCATGATGAGCTAAAATCTAAGTGTTGATGATGTCTGTGTTTTACCTTTCATGCTTTCATGGGTCTATTTGTGATTTAGATGGCAATTTAGGGATTTAAAGATTAAATAAATTTCTTAATTTTTGATGACATTATATGTAACTGGCCAAAATATATCCATTGAAAACTCACAACAGGAAATCAAGCTGCTCTGCTCAGCCAAGTGCATCATGTGAATGTCTTTGCCTATGGAGGAGAGGAAAGAAACCCCCTTGTTATGATGACAGAGGTGACATTGCTCTGAGGCTGCCATTTCTGCTGCTGACTCCTCGGTCTGACCGCTGCCTTTAACAGACAGTTCTAAATCTGCTGCTTCTTTTTTTTTGTGTATGTCATAAAATGCAAAATTACCATCCAAGTGTTCTTTTAACAAAAAGTGCAAAATGCTGCAGTTCTCTGCGTGATTATCGTAGCTTGTCCCGCATCTGCCTTTTCAATGATGAAACTGCCTCTCCTGTGTTCTGACACCACTTGTCTCTTCGCATCAGGACACTTTGATGGAGGCAGTCAGTCTGGCATGGTCACATTTTGTCCCTGACTCACAAATCGCCCTTACACATGTGCATCATTTCTCACGCATGGCACATAAACACACACACCACAGGAATTCTGGATCCACAATAATCTCCTGTCTATTTCTTTTCCCATCTGATTGTCAATAGATACTAAACACTTAATTAAAAAAGGGAAAATTAATAGAAATGAGACAAATGTATACATTCATCCCAACCTGCCTTATAAGTCCAACAATTACATAAATCATCACAGTCAGGAACTATTATTTCCTGAAAATGGAGGAAGATAAGAAATCTTCACAGTTTCTGATGTCAGAGGAAGCCCAAACGGAGATGGTAGCCTCATACTGTATTTTGGGTAACATTCCTTTGCCAAGGTGAGACTTCAAGTTGATACATTTATGGTGCCTTTTGTCTGTTTTGTCTGTAGGCTTCAATGAAAAAAACCTGTTTAATACATTTCTTTTTTCATTAGATTTTTATTTCTCAGTCTCACAAGAGAAGTTTAATTTTTTTTTTTTAACTTGTCCCAAATATAGGACATTCAAAATCAATGCATGGAAATGGTTAGAAGGTAACTGGCACTTTCCCTGCTTCCTTTTTCTGGGCAGCATTCACATTACATATTAGATACTGTAGTTACATACAAACTCCAGCTATATTCTGTTCTGTTTTGTTCGGTGGAAACTCTTGCTCCTCCAATATAGATGTTGTGTACTTGTGAACCAAAGTTCTAGCAAAGAGAATGCAAGACGGCTGAGCAAAGGCTGCTGCAGACTTCCATTCTTTCATATGATCCGGGCATCCTGATGCTCTTTCAATACTATGACAAAGTAGAAACACTTGTTTCCAGTCAAGCAGTTTTTGTTTGAGCTTCAGTGCTTTTTAATAAAGATATTGTTCAAATTGGGGAGCCAAGAACTGTTGGTTGTCAGTTCAAGGTAAAATGTTCTCGCCTTTCATCATCTTTGTGATTTCAACATGTCTTTGAACACAGTGTTACTGTGTTACTGAATTCAGCTCACCATTCATAGAATCAAAGCTGTTGACTGCCAGCAGAGGCCGGACATACCATTCACCGTTTGTATGTATTAGCTATGAAGTTAAGTAATGTTGGGTTATCTGTTGGGCTTCTTAGGGTAAAACTATAAAGGTAAACTAAAATGTGAAAAGAAACATAACAACTTGAAGAGACATTTACCCAAAAATAATGCCAACATAGCATCTGCAGCACTGTATCCATACCAAATATTGACCACCTTGATGTTGTTGAAACAACACAGAGGGTAACTGGTAGTTTATGGAAAGACATTTGTGGTGCTAATGACATACACTTAAAAAAAACTAAATAATTCACTACATAAAGAAGCATAGGGGACAGACTTTTCTTTGTATACGAGATTTCTATCTATTGCAAATAACATTTCTTCTTGGTCTGAAAACCTTCAGAAGGTCACCTGTGATCTTGTTTTCTCAAAACTATCATGAAAAGACAGGCTCACAGTTCCGGAATCGAATAGCAAAAGTCTCATTAAGTCCTCAGTGTCTCCCCCAAGTCCCCCTTGACAACAACAAAGTGAATAAAGTATTTCCTTTGTACCCAGGTTTTGTCAGCCGTTTGATTTTTATTTCTCTCTATCAGAACACAAAGCAACAAACAAGCTGCAGCTTTGAGGTTTTTTTTGTTTTTTTTCTTTTTTTTGATGGCTCATATAGAACTCTGACAGATCCTTGTCAAGCCAAATTGTTTTAATCATTACTCCCCCAATGTGTTGCAAAGGGAAGGGATGGATGTTGAGAGAGCTTAAAATACTCATCCAACGTTAAAAAAGGCATGCTTGTTGTTGTCATCACCGCAGGCTGCTTTACATTGCTAGTAGCAAGTCGGTGCTGACATCCCAGTGTGGGGGAAATATGATGGACAGATTGTCTCATACACACACACATGGCATCCCTCACACACTGACAGGTGGAGCGGTGTCATAGAATCAAGGTTGCAGAAGGGGGGCATGAACAGGTTGGTTTCTGTCCAACAGCACATCACTGTTCATGACTGACATAAGATTTAACAAGACAGGTGTGTTTGGCCTCTTTCACTGTCAATGCACAATGTCTTCTGATCTACTGAAGTAGTTTAAGTGTGGTTTGTTTGGAAGGTAAGTGTGATGTCATGGCATCAAATGATATCAAACGCAATTGGTGCTTTCTAAGTGATAGTGTCCAAGTTCCTTTTGGAGCTGCGAGTTCAGTCTACAATTTACTCTTGCCTGGAGTGTTGTGAAACCCCAGCTGTGTGATCTATATCTTCCACTGAGTCAGAGACCAATTGGAGCCTGTGATCATGTCTGGACCCCTGCTTTTTTTAACACACTGTCTCAACCTTCTGGTATATCCCTTTTTTTGTCAAACTGTCACAAGGCGTCTGCAGTAGGGCTGTTTGTGCTTCATTCAGGAAAGTAAAGGATTTTTTTTTTCCTTTTTATTAACAATAATTAAACTCCCTTTAAGGAGAACGCTCCCCAAAATGCTCATGCCAAATATGAAAGTATTCAGTACAAAGTCTTATCCTACTTGATACTGTCAGTTAATGATCACAAAATTGTCAATCACTGATTTTTTTTTCTCATCATGACAAAAAAAAAATCAAAATCATTCTATTTCACACTTAATGCTTAATTTCAATGCTTTACGCCAAAGGCCAGGAAAGCCCCTTTCAAGTTGATTGAGTGTAATCAGAAAATCTTTCCTCCTGTGAAGTGACCTTTTGCAGAAACAATCATTTCATCAGATGTAAAATGAGACACAGTATTGATTATGAGTGGAACTATAAGACAATAACAGCTTTAACAGAGGGCAGGCATGAGCTGCATTACTGACCATCAATTAAAGGTCAGTTTTTGTCTGGCAGCACAAGCTGAAGCAATTTAGTCCAATGATTGAGACAATCTGCAGGAAAGGCTTAATTTGACTTAGATTTTTTTTAAATTCACCAATGCATAATTTCTCTATGTTATTTTGGAACATTAACTTCTTAAAAAGGGAAAATAATTAATTTTGGGAACTTTACTCATCCAATAAAATGATGCGGTTAATACTAACCTAAATTATAATATTGCATAGCAATTTTGAAATTTTGCATTAACACATAACCCTCCAGGCAGATCAATTTTCTGCCCAACTGCACCAGGTTTAAAGAGGTGACACTCTACTTACAGTCCATTAAGCTCATTAGGAGAAAGGCCATATGAGAACAGAGTAATCTGAGAGACTATTTGGTGTGATCACGCTCCCTCTCTCACACTCTCTGGTTTGATCCCGTCAATTACTGAAAACCTATACGTCATATAAATCCACTACAGCTAGCAAGTACAATATTCTTTCTATCTGACACGGTAAAGGTTTATGTAAAATCACATCGACACGACCTTTCGGTAAGAAGGAATTTATACCTACAATATGCTGTTTAATTAATATGAAAAGCCTATCTGTTTAATTTCTCATTTATTTATTGTTCAAAGTCCCACTAAATAAAAAGTGTTATAATATTTATCGGAGGGATTATTTGGTGTGATCCCTCTCCCTCTCTCACACTCTCTGGTTTGATCCTGTCAATTACTGAAAACCTATATGTCATATAAATCCACGATAGGTAGCAAGTACAATATTCTTTTTATCTGACGCGGTAAAGGTTTTTGTAAAATCAAATGACATGACCTTCTGGTAAGAAGAAATTCATATGTACAGTATGCTATTTAACTAATATGAAAAGCCTATTTATTTAATTTTTCATTCATTTTTGTTAAAAGTCCGACTAAAGAAAAAAGTGTTACATATATTTGATCCAGTCAATTACTGAAAACTCATATGTCATATAAATCCATTACAGCTAGCAAGTACAATATTTTTTTCAATCTGACTCGGTAAATATTCATGTAAATTCACATCGACGTGTCCTTCTGGTAAGAAGGAATTGATATGTACAGTATGCTGTTCAACTAATATGAAAAGCCTATTTTTTCAATTTCGATGGAGTTGACTGTCCAACTTTCTAAAGTGTGTATATATATATATATGTATATATATATATGTATATTATCTTGCCGTCAAGGTTCAAATATTTTTAACCTCTCTTTTTGATCAATGTATATATGTATGTATATATATTCTCAAAGCCTGACTGATGCACCTTGTCAGAGGTAATTATAAATAGGAATAAAAAAAGGAATTTGTTTGAACATATGCACTTTTGATGCTAGAGCTTGTATGTTTTTGTTGACACTTTTTGCAGTGAAGTTCCGGCTCTGTTAGTGAATATGTTATTCAGAAAACAGTTTTAAAATTTTTTGAATGTGCTATTGCTGGATAGTGAATGTAAATATAACAGTCTTGCACTCACTAAAAATAATGGGGCATGATTCTAATATGTTGTGATTTTAGTCTCTGAATGTACTATTCATTCAATAGAGATCTTAAAACGTTAATGATTGTTCTTACATTCTCATCCCTCTGTGTCCTAGTTGTTGTTATTCAAATTTTCAGCGCTACAAAATGTTATTTTGTGCTTGGCTGGAAAAAAAATAGTAAAAGAAAAAAAGAACAGTTGTTCGCTGTTCTCAAAACTCCAGTATTTTATCATTGATAACATAATTTTAATTCTAATGTTCTAGGTTTTAGATTGTGGACTTTACATTGTTTGACATGAAACAAGTAAACAGTAGACAAATCAGGTCAGTGATGAGCGTCCTTAGATGGGTCTCTCTCAGCTCCACTTTCTCTAGGTATCAGTGGTCAGCAGTGTTTCTGGGTTTCTTCGCTTTACTTTGCAAGTTCCTGGTCTTCCTTCTCCACAGTTAAGACTTGTTGTTTCTGCCAATCATATACCTCAAAATTCTGGGCAAGAAAGAATTAAAATTTTTATGAAAGTTTAAGGAGATAAACCTGTGTCAAACAGGTATTTAAGTTATTCAACACTTCATTTAACAAGCAGAGGAATTATTTACCAACAGTTTTTGTAGCAGTCATAGCTGCAAAGGATTATCTTGCATTTCTCAAAGTATTTTATAACAAGAGCCAACATCTTTTCATCCACACAGTTTCAGAAGAAAAAACTGAACCACACATTGACAGTTCTGGTCCAATTCATATGGTAAATAAGCAAATAATGGGGAAATAAGGCAATTACAGAAGCCATGAAGGATTGACTGGGGTAAAGGTGAAAAATAGAAACGTGGAGGCACTGAAGCAAAACTGATTAGGCGAATCAAAAGGAAACCAAATATGCTGGATGAAATTATAAATGCGGATGGTGGTTAACACCTTCGCCTCACAGCATGAACATTCCCGGTTCAATTTTCACTGCAACTGGGGACCTCTCCAGGAAATCCAGCCTCAACCCACAACGCAAAAACACGCATGTCAGATTGATTTGATAGCTCAAATGAACTAATTCAATTACTCTAAATATCTTGTTGGAGTTAACATATGTGTGTATGGTTGTTTGTCTCTGTGTAGCCCTGTGATGGACTGTTGATCTGTCACCTCTCTCCTCTCACCCAATATCAGCTGGGATAGGCTACAGCACGACCACAACTCTACTGTATGGACAGGACTTAAAAAGCAAGACCCAGATTGTCACCTCCATATTCACCCGTCACCTTTTTTTTAATATTACCATAAAGTGAACATCTACTTATCCGCATACATACGTGTATACATGCAAGCAACAGCCCCTGATGGAAATGCGGGTCTTGATCTGAGAGGCTCGCGGAAATGAATTAAGAAAAATGCCATTTGTCTGTTGAAAGTCTGATAAGCTTGCTGCTTCTCTCCAGGCAGGCCTGTTTCCTGTTAGCGCTCTCTCTAGATGCATAGAGGCTCCAGCACTGATAACAATATCCTCTCATGTCCCTGCACACATCAGGTGAGCCTGTCCGTCTGCAATGAATTTGTCTTCGCGGTCTGAGCATATTTGCAGTGTATCTGGCTTGTAGAATTCTGCCGATTACGTTAACACTCTTCTCCACTGTTTTTTCTTCTTTCTGATAATAAAAAAGTTACATTTTGTTCGGCATAAAGTTGATCTAATTTGTGTTTAGTAGTTTGTTTAAATGGCGGTGGAGAACATTGACAGAATAGCCTAAAACAGAGTCACAGCCTAAAACGTAAGTTCCTGTTTAACAAGCTTTATGGGATCTCTTTCCTACTGTTAGCCCTTTAAACATGTTCATTAGATGTAAGAAATCACTCCTGCTTTTTTCGAGGTGAGAAGAACTTTTATGTAACTTCTATGAAAAAAACATTTTTGTATGATTGATAATAAATAAACCACAGTTTATGTTCAGTCTTGTCATTTTCATTAAATACCTCAAAATACATACTTTTTTATTATTATTATTACTTTTCTAAGTCATTTTGCAATTTTGCCACTCCAAAATATTTTCAAGTATTCCAAAAAGGAATAATATCAGCTTATTTTTTTATTTGCTATAGTTTTTACAATATACATATATACTTACAGGCAGGTAGGTCCAAAACCCGTACCTTATTCTTGTTGCATTGTTTTAAAGTACCATTTTCAAATTCAAGAAAAATATTTTCTGTTTGTCCAAAACCTCACTGAGTTTTTCTGTAAGATGTATCACAAAAGTATAATGGAGCTTTAGTACTTGTAGTTAACAGTCTGGATACTTCCTTTCAACATCGGTCAGCGTTCATGTTTTCCTAGATGAATCATTGAGGGCCCATAGACGTTGAGCCGGCCTTTTAAAAAGTAACAATACTAATTTTTTTTAACTGTTAATTTTTAAACTGACATAAATATATGTTGCAAAGATTATTTAATCCTTGATGCATTGTTATCAGGGCAATTGGAGACCCTGTTTAGGCACATGCCCTTTGATTGTAAGAAGTTAATGCTAATCACCATTGAACATTTTTAAGATTAAAATATTCAAAAATCCCCTCCGATGTTCATATGATAATATGTAATTATTACAACGATTTCAGCAGTTCTATAAAAAAAAACATTTTTATAAAGTTCAAGGTCTTCTCTTTTTTCAGTCTTGTTAAATTTAAACATTTATTACATTAGAATTGTTAGGTTTAAGTTTACAAGTACAACATAAAATAATATGCTAATCATGTGGAAGCCATACAGGAGTACAAAGTAGTCTCTTTCTCATTCAGTAATAAATTTGTATGGCAAACATCTAGATAAAAGTCAAATTTAGTTCACAAACACTGCGCATGCCTGCATGATAATAGTGCCATTTCAACTTTACTCAAAAACAAGATACACTGTGATAATGTATGGAGGCCTAATTTGCATTATGATTGTCACAAGATTGATAAAAAATCTTCAGGAAAGGCAAATGAACTAATGAAAAAAAATGTGAATAGGAATTTACCAACATTTGCAATAGATGTTTGAATTAATTGGTGTGTATTTGAAGAACCAGGTTTCAAGATAAGCAGTTGGGATGCACGTTGGCAAGCAGGCAAATCTGCCAGGTCAAACATTAGGAGTGGTCTCATGGAATTAAGAACAAGGTGGTTATTGAGTCATTCCAAAAACGAAGAATTATAAGAAAATGAGTAAGTCAAATCATTCAATGCACAATAAAGCTTGTGAAGCTTGTAATCTTCATTTTACATGGAAGAATCGTCTTTCTGATTGCTCAAGCGGAAGGAAGTTGGAGATAGTCTCTGAGAGGAATACTGAAAATATACAATTAGTTAACAACAAACGAGGTCAGGGAAATCAGTGATTCAGTCAGTGTTTACTTCCGAGGGAACCTAAACAATGTGGTAATAAGGAAAGATCCAACCAGGGTAAAGAAGCATATCCAGTGATTAAGTGATTGGTCAACAACTGTGCCCCTATACGCTCTTGTGTTGTGTGGATGAGTCTCTCTAGAGACTTACAAGTATGAGAAAAGTGTTGTGACGACAAAGTAACCCCACTATTAAATTCTTAGTGTGTTTTTGCCACACCTTTTCCTTAAAAGTAGGTAATTCAGTTAAAACAAATGTTGCAGCTCCACAATGTGAGTTTAATATTTTGCCCCATAACCGGTTTTTTTTTTTTTTGTATGTTATTTTGAATATGAATTTAGGCAAAAATGCATATTAACATAATTAACTACTCCTGGTTATCAACTGGTACTTTAATGGTCAGCTGTTAAACATGAGCTTGGAATACAGGTTTTCTCTGATATCTGTTATTATATTGAAGGGAATTACAAAAGTCAGCATGACAAACCAACACTATTGGGATGACTAAACTTAGCTTAGGTTTTAAAAGCAGTGTTAAATATTTGTTTGCCGTCCTATGAAAAATGTTCCTGTTTTCATTTTAAACCTCTCTACGCCAACAAACAACTATGATACCCTTATTATTTATTACTCCTATGTCACAAGAAATGCTACAGGGAAGTCTCTGCAACCGGCCAAGTTACCTATTTCAAGGTGCTGTCCTGCTTTGCTGGTTACCATTGTAAGTGTTGTGAGGCATATGAAAGAAGCCATCCTTTTTTTTTGTAAGAACAAAAATCTATCCTATCAACTTGACAAAAATGTGTTGAAATTAGGATTCATGAGCTTTTTTTACTTTGGGGAGTGTTTTTGGTCAAAACCCGACCATTAGACATTCATATCTTAGAAGGGTCAAGTTGTTTTTTATTCATGATAAAATCATATACCAGTATTTAACCTTATAATGCCAAATGTATCATATCTGATACATACGGTTTTTTTTTAGACTTTTTGCATAATTCAATGGTAAAAGCTTTGCTCAAAACCCTGTTGTTCACATTCAGATATACCTGATAACAGCCAGTCGAAGACTACACCAAAATACATTTTTCACTTATTGCACGTTAATTTGATCAAAAATTTTTTTTTCTTCATATGTTGTTGAGGGGCCAAAGAAAGACTTCAGACTAAAAAAATCCAATATTCTTCCAATTTTTCTTGGATCAGGCTTTAAAGGGTTAACATCTCAAGTAAAAATGAGTAGTACACAAATGACACGTTGTTGTCATTACTTCCTTGATAGCATAAGTTTTTAATTATATTTTTAAAAATAATAATATAGGTTGTAAATTATCTTATACAGCAAATATATAGGAAGAAAAACACTTAACATTTTAAAATAAGAACATTTTGAGAACAATTAACTTAAAAAAAGGAAATGGGTGTCACAGATCTCCTACTGGTAAATATCAGAACATTAATTATCAGCAAAGAAATACTTGTTGTGTATATATAGAGGTGACACTCTTGCTGCCCAGTGTTATTATGGTTTTTAGTCCCATGGACCTGGTGAGCCTTTTTTAGTGTGTACATTGCATGTTCTCCCTGTGTATTGGTGAGTACTTTGGCTTCCTCCCCATTTCTATAGGAGTTAGTGTGTGTAGATGAACAGGTGACCTTTTTTAAATTGATAAACGATGGATATACATTAGGCCTGCTGAGAAATCTTACTCAGCTCTTTCAGGGAAGCATGCTGTCACAAATCTTCAGAATCCTGCCAGCCCATTGCACTGAGAAAAAGGCTCAAAGTAGAGTAGAAGCCAGTATTTCACAGGCAGCTCTTCAGCACTGTAAGATCCTCTTACGGTAAGCCTCTCACATACAGGTTTCTTCAAAGTGATAACAGCCCAAAATGTTTCCTCCTGTGTCAGTTGAGCATGCAGCCTCTTTTTGCTGCCTTTTGTCAGATACCGTGTTGATATTTTAAAAAATCTGATCGACAGGACTGTCAGATGCTAATCACTATTTCTAGACCATAATGCACATTTGTCTTGCAACATAAAAAAAATGCCTCGTAAAAAAATGTGTGGTATTTTTTTCGCTTTTTATTTCATCCCTTATTGGTTTACATGAACAACCTTTTGACACACATTTTCAGTTAAAACACTGTGGAGTTGTCTTTTTAAGATGCAGCAATCAGAGCTTCACTGTTATTCTGCACTCTGCAGCATGCGTCGACTTTGTCTTCATGAGGAAGGGCTACACAAGGACAAAAATATGAAGCAAAACTGTCCATCTGTCAGTTTTTATTTTGTTTAGCTGATCTTTATTTTTATGTAACCTCTCTTCCTCTCTCAGTGTTCCAGTCCATCTCTTTCTGTTTATCTCCAGCATTGTGAGCTCTGTATTTAGTGGATGACTGTGAAATGCCAGCTGTCAGAGTGACGGACGCAGTGTCACCTCTGTGCAGCCGTGTCAGCAAGGTGACGAGCCGTCAGCATTTCCACGGATGCATCCATGACAGAGAGCTGGAAAGAAAGAGTGAATGTTCATCTGGATCGCCACATCTGAATGGGCAAGTTAATATTTGTTATGCCAAGAGTTGAATTTGAATATACAGATTACAATTCAATTAAATGTGAGATTTAAATTGGTGTTGGTCAAATGAAAATCTCCTAAAAATATGCATGTATAGTACAAGTGAATGTGACTGATGTCAAGACGAGCACTGCAACTTAGGAGTGTGAGAGAAAGGGTCAGGACAGAAGCAAAAAGAGAAGAATTGAGAAAAGGGTAGAAAAGCTCTGAAGGGTTGAAGGACAGCACCTCTGGAAGGAAGAGAAATGAATTAGAGAATATGAAGGTTAAAGATGACACTGAGATCCAGAAACGGAGTACAGTGCAAGGAAGCATTAGTTAAAAGAAAGACAAATGGTGGGAGGATTTAAAGATCAAATACCAAACGGAAGGTCAAAAGATGACGAAAAATTGACAAGACAGAGAAAAAATAATGTACTGCTGAACGTTCAGAGAGAGAAGTAAAGAGATAATAAAATGACTTGTTATGACTTTGTGCATGGCGCAAACTCTGTTTGTGTGTATATAAATGTATTTCAGTAAAAGAGGTTGTGAGAAAGGGCAGGTATGGCGAGGTATAGTTTTTTTTTTTTTGGTGCAATATTCTACTTGGTTAGAAATTGATTCAGATTAATTGTATTTATGCATTTAGCAGAGGCTTTTATCCAAAGCTTAAAAAGCAGGGGGGCACAGAGAGTTGAACAAGTGACCTCTTGATCTGCAGTCAAATGCTCTACCACTGAGCAATCCAATTAAATCAATCAAAGTGTTTAAATGTTAGCAATGACAATTTCATTTTATGCTACATCAGTAGACAAAAAACAAATACGAAAACATACTTTAGAAACAAAAGTCAAAGTTTGTCATCTTACAATTTGTCAGACTAAATGATATTTGTGTCCTTGAGCGATGTTGGATTTAACTACAGTATTTGAGCATGTAGGATTTTAGACATTACCAAGGGAAGTTTAAATATGCTCTAAACTCTGCTAGGTAAACAAAATGCACCTAATACTATGTGTTGAAATTTAAAAAAATGAATTCATTCACAGGAGAATAAGAGAGATTTCTGTCATATACAACACTTCGGCATCTAAATCCATGCATAAAAGCAAATAACTATTTGAGACTGAAACCTTAAAAAAAAAAAGAAAAGAAAAAGTCTCTGGGAGCATTTGATTAATTTACATGCACTGATCACTTTGGGGGTATCGAACCTTATCTCCCTAAAATGCTATAGACCCAGAAACGATAGAGCTACCACTCACTTTGTTTGTAACCAAATAGAGTGCTAGAGCAGATACGAAAACAAGGTAACTGGCAGGTCAACCGAGTGTCCTGACACCCCTCTTTGGTGTCAGACAAAAGCCCTTTTTTTCCTGGGCTCTAGAAAAAAACATGTGGCTTTTATTTACCTGGAAAATACATGAGTGTAGATAAGTACAAAATGCGAAGGAATGGGTGAGTGAGGGGGAAAAATACAGAGATTTAGAAAGTGAGAGATAATGATGAAAGGTTTTTTTTTAGCCCAAAGAAGGCAATGACTCATCCAATCATGTAGCCTAACTCAGTGTGGCCTGAATACAACCCCAGCCTAAGGACATCTTTGGTCTCCGTGGTTACAGGGTACAAGGGTTGACGAAGAACTAAGTTAGAATTCCATATGTTTATACTTATACGTATGTTACTATACACCCTTCCACAGGAGGAAGACACTGAGACATGTTGAGGTTGCCTGGGGGCGGTAAGGCATCATTTCTAATTGCTGTGCAGTTGACTGTTTATTTCAGTATGTGGCCGACGGGGAGATTCACTGTCAGTATTGACAGACAGTCTCTGAATGACAGCTCTGCCTCCATCTCCCTCTGTCTTCCTTTTTTTCTCTTTTTTTCCTCTCTGCCTTGCTTTGGCCACCATTCTCCATCTCTGTCTGTGTTCCACGGCTTTATAATGAAATTCATTACTGTTACAGATAGCAGAGTAACACCCGTTAAGAGATCTGTGTGGAAAATCAATCGCTGGTTGGTTCAGTGTGGGGAAAGTTCACCGAGGTTTCTCTCTGTGTGTAGTTGCGGTTAATGTCTGTGGCCTCTCTAGCTTTGGTATTTGCTGTTGTCTGAAGGAGTGTTTCTTGCATCAGCAAGATGATACCTCCTCTGACCTTGTGCATCTGAAATGTGTCTGCACAAATAAATGTAGGACAGAATGAGAACTGTTTGATTTAAGGGGATGGGGCATGGTGGGGTCAGGTTGAATGCTGCAAACTTTATTGATTTAATTGAAAAAAAGAAGGTATGTTGACGTTTGTTTTTTGCCTCATCAGCATAAGCAGAAAGAGATAATAATATTACAATTATCTGAATAAATCTATAATTAAGTGAAGGCAAATCACAATGATGCACTGCTCTATGTGGTAATGATAATATCACACATTTATGTTCTTCTTTTTGAATAGTTGTTTTTTCTTGAACCTCATAAACACATAATTCATCTTGTAGAAGTTTGGTTTTATTGAAACTGAGGAAATTATTATGTACCTTGTGGTCCTCGGAGAGACACATTCCAGTTCTGCATGGGTGGAATGATGCACCACATCATGACCACAGGGCTGTGTATATTGTGGTCAACACGATATTACTTCTTGGCTATGTGAAACCAAATGTAGTATTCAACATGAGCAGTACTCTGACAGGCCACACAAAAAGAACTTTAAATGAATGATCAAATTATAGTTGACAGATATTGTTAGATGACAGAAAAGTCACAAAATTGAATTCACATTTGGAGAGGGTGATAAGTCTGATTCATCATTTTGAACTTTTAGTAAGAGCTGGGTAAATCATCAAGGTATGTGTGCTGAACAAAAGCCATTGTTTTTTTTATATTTCCAGCAGTTAGATAATTAATTCAGCCATAAAACGGAACTTTGCATGCATACTAGAAAATATGTGGACATTGGACAACTTTTTATGACATTTTTGTGCCTGATATCACTTTGTTTGCCAGTTAAATCACTCCTGCTGTCATATGCCGTACACTAAAAGCAAAAGCCATTTTAGAAACTTTTGAATTCACATGTTTTTTAAAGTCTTGGTTTACTCAATTCAGTGCAAAATGTAGACCTTAGAGCTTGTTAGTAATGTCCTATGGAAGTATTTGAATCATTTACTCTGACTAATTGTTAAAATTACTTTAGATTTGCAGGGTTGGTTTTTCAAAACACATCAGGGTACAACCAAATTGTATTATAAATCAAGGTATTCTACCTCTTCAGATCTTTAAACACTGACAACAAAACCTCATACGTTCATAACAGGGTGAGATCTCATGAGATTTTATCAACTCAGTGTCTCAAATTGTATTGGCAGTAAATTCCTTGAAACTTAGAGACAAAAAAGGGGCATGCTAAGTTTATAAAGTTTCTTCCAGCTTCCCATCTCAATCTGAAGAGCTCGTCTGATTGAAGTGACCCTGCTTTTTAATAACTGTGACTGTAAATGTGTGATTCAGAGTCCCGGTCTTATCGGCTTCCAGAGACTAAAATAGAGACCATCACTCTTTCTGCTTAATGCTCACCACAGCACCTTCAGGGACAGTCCTGGAAGTTTGTCACTGCTTGTCGGCTCTTCCATCAAATCCCTGGCGGGCTCAACAGTCACCTAAATAAAACTATATTTCTTTTTCTTTTTAAACCTCATTGTAAGTCTGTGATGATAAGCGAGCATGACAGGTCAGGGAGCTTTTTTTTTTATCAGCTGTACTTTCCTGTTAAAGACGGAAGAATAAAGACTTAAAAGTGACATTTCAATGACGGTGTTTGTGTTTGATTGAAGAACTGCAGTCAATCTTTTAGATACGCCACAGAAAAATATCACCACTTTTTTTTGGGTGGGTTTACATGAAATGAAAGAAAACAAGAGACTAATATGACCTGGTCTATGTGGAGTCTTCAATCTGGCCTTCATCCTATTTTTCATTGCAAACCTTTTTTCGAGTTTGTAATGTGGTAATGAAGGAGAAAAGGAAAGGGCAAAGTAAAGCACACAATCATGTGTTTCCATTCTCTAGATTATATTCAATCCATGATTGAGGATGAAATACAGCAGGTGGAAAAACTGGCCCCTCAGTTGAGAGGTTTGTTTACTTGCAGTTGCAGAGAGCATTTACCAATCTTACTGATGGTACCACCCCTTTACTCCTTCCCCAGTGTTTTTCGGACTCAGCCTCAGCAGGTGGTGGTTAGCTCGAGTGAATAAACAATAAAGACTCCCTTGACAAATGCAGAATTTCCAAAATATACCAAGATAAAACAGACGGTGGCATAATGTGAAAATTCTAAAATGAAATGTGGTTAAAATAAAATATGTAAAATAAGTATTTTCCTGTACTATTGAAATGTATATTCAATAAATCTGTTTGTGATGCTACTGCACTGGGGACTAAAAAACCTAAAGAAGAAAAGGACACTTGAAATTTCACTTAGTTTTTAAGATGTCAGCAGCCATATAATTTGCGTGGACTGTACCTGTACAGACTGTAACGGGTATGCTGGCATGCCTTGCGGCCGCTCCTTTTACTGTTTGGTTTGATTATGCTCATTGTTTTAAGCTACATCCATTTATTTTTTAAGTGTTAGTCTTGGTTTTAGTGCTGTAATGACTTTGATGTGGTGGTGTTATTGGGATTATAGGTTTTAGTTCTGTGCTTCATCTGGAATAACCTGCAGTGTGTTACTCCGGATCATCCAAACATCCACTCTACGTCAGGAGAAGACATTGATGCTTCTTATCTTTAGATTTCTGAGATAAATACAATGATTTTCTTTGCTTGAACCGTGGGAAAACTGAGGTTTTTCTTATAGGCTCCCGTCATCAAATTTGCAAAGCGGCTCCACCTGTTTGTTGATAGCTCTGTTCTACAGACTAAAACTAGATTGAAGAACCTTTTCGTTATTTTTTACACTAGCTTCACCTTTGACCCTTTTGGTCAGAGCACTTTGAAGGCGTCCTTTTTCTACGCCGAATGCTAACTCTGTCAGTTTCTGAAAAGCTGATTAACTAATTTCTTGTCACACGGCTGGACTACTACAATGCCGTTTTAGCGGGAGTTTCTAACATCACAATCAACAAATTGCAACATGTTCAGAACTCTGCTGTCCTGATCCTGACAGCAATCAGCAAATTTGACCATATCACTCAGTCTTTTGTTTGTTTTTATTAACTCTCTCTTGTCATATTTGTCTGTGGCTTATTATTCTATACAGCGCTTGGAGAAGCTACTTTTAAAGGCGCTCCATGAAATAAAGTTACTTCTTCTTCTTATTATTATTATTATTATTATTATTAAAGCGATTTGGGATTACACTTTTTGTTTAAAAACAGTACACTATAAATAACACCCAAAAAAGTCAAAATGTCGTAATTGATCAATTCAGAAATGATTCACAAAGCAGAAACCCATATCGTTTGCCGTAGTTGCCTGGCCCTGCAAACCTTTACAGGTGATTTTTTACTGTTGTCAAAAGCAGAAATGGGTTCCAAGATAATTTTTCTGATAGTAAATCCGAGGATTTTGGTCAAAATCTTTCATAGTTTTAGGCTGCTGTCTGGAAAAAGCAAAACCATAGCCGGACAAACATACAAAGAGATAGGTTGAGGAAACCTAGTTATACATTTTTGAAATTCTGGAAAATATAACTTCCCTGTTTTTCCCGCTGTAGTTCCGACAGTGGAGGTAACAGTCTCACACATACCTTTGTTGGCAGTGAACTTGAATATATTTTGAATAAAGGAGTATTTTCTCCAAAGGCAATATTTTTTAATTATATTTTCAAGGAACAATATTTCAAATCAAATTTTGACTATGTTTACCACTCAAGTGCCCGATAATTGCCCTTTGAACCAAGACGTCTGATGTTGAATATGTTCTCATTAGAAATTATAGATGTGTGTATCAATTAAGTCATGCAGGCAAAAATAAACTACTGTAAGAAAAGGCCTTCTAAATCGGAAATTAATCAAAGTTCCCTTTAAAAACCATCTTTTATTTCCATGATTTGCATCAAATGCAGAGGTCATCAAAGATTTGTTGGGAAAGGTCATCTGTGTTCATTTCTTTCCCTCAGATTAAAATCTTCCAAAATTATCACATATGTTGCACTGGAATTCTCTTTGAAGGAAAGTGCTGAAAAAGGCATTAGAGCTGAATATGCATGAACATCTCACAGTGTGTTCCAGATACCTGAGTGTCAATGATTTCCTCCTAAGTCATTATCATAAACTGTGATTTATTGCAATAGTAGCGCTACTGCAGCAGTACACGATTACCCAAAGCAGTGGCATATTATATTCTAACCTGCATAATCAGAATCAGTTTCAAGAAGCAATATTACTTGAGAGGTTCTGACGCTCTATGTTGTTTCAATTGCACACTCTGAAGTCTGGAGGGGGTGATACGCCCGTCAATTTTCATATAGCCTCTTGATTTATTTTGAACAGTTATTAAAGTTCACCTTCCTAAGAGAATTTCCATAATGATCTCTCTTACATTGGTATATACGAGTCACGGTATGCCTGGGCATAACGCTGTATCTTTTATTAAATTTGGTGAGCTGTGAATTTACTCAAAGGCATGTATGATTAATGAAGGTAAGGATTCAATACAATATCTCTGCCTGTTTCACAACTCACAGCTTTGATGTCTTTGAGCAATCTCTTGTCTTACCAAGAGATTTTCTAGGTACAGTAACAGCTTTTGTTCAGTCAGATCACTCTTGTTTGGAAGTAGGTAAACTCTCTTAACGGACCCCTCATGCCCCACATGCAATCAGAGACGGCACACATCATAAATAATGATGTGATACGAAAAGAAACGAAACGACATTCAGACAACATGCAGACCGTCAAATACAAACACTGAATTATTTCTTTGTGTGTATTCAAAGCAAAATAATGTATTGGTGGAATGGGGGTTGCTACATCGCTGCAGGCTACTGTAAAGAACTGAAAATAACTTTTTCTTTTCTGCAAGTCATTTTTAATCCTATGTGGAGGGGAGAAATTAATTAAACAGTGCATAAACACTCGAAAATACCTCTCCATTGTGAGCTCTTGCTGCAAATTTGTCAGTGCAGCCTAGGAGGTTGGTGGAGCTCTTGCTTGGACATAAAACAGATGAAATTGTGTTGACAACAAGACACACTTTGCACTTTGCATCAAGCCCACCTCCTCAGCTCGTAACAGTCAATGCTTTGTCACACTCTGGTCAATACAACCAGATCCCCCTATGGCGTTTCATTCCGTCACCTTTTAATTACAGCTCTTTAATATTTAAATAGAATTGAAGAAAAAGTTTCGGGACAGAAGGAAACAAAAACTTTATGCACTGACTTTATCAATACCTCTTACATTTTCCCTTAACCCTCATCTCTCCTCTTTTCTTAAAAACATATCACCTGTATTCTTATCTTTGTCACCCTCACTTTCAGTATATCTCATATTTGGCTGTCACCAGCCTTCAGCTATGGGTTTATAAAGGAGCAACAAACAGACAGATTTTCAAAGATGAGTATTTGGTGGGAAAGTCTATGCGCTCACCTGCATCCATCAGTGTCACTGTGCACAGTTGGTGAGCCCCTGCCAGCATCCCGACATCACAGCGGGAGTTACAAATGAATGTGACACCTTTGTTCCTTTTCTCAAAACCATCTCTTTGCTCTCTATGCCTCCCCACCTGGAACATTCCCTGAAATACAGTGTGTATCTCACACAGCCGTTGATGTAAAGATCTATTTTCAGTCTTTATCCAACAGCCTTTTAGAGATGTGAGTTTTTACCTCTGTCCTGGATATCAGTGTCTGGTTCCTGCCATTTGGGTTTCATCAGTGCTAAAGATGAGTCAGTCAGTTGTTCCCCTCTCACTTTCACAATCTGAAGAAGTTACTGCTGTACGTGAACATTTAGATTCTCAGTGTGGTAGATAATTGTATGACCTTCAGTTATAATAAGGTTTGATTCTCATAAGAGAACATTAATGTGTACACAAGAGGATAGGGAGGGCTGTGTGTGAAGAGCTTGAGCATCAGGATCCACCAAAAGGTCATGATTGCAGTCATAATGGAAACAGAACAAACTGAGGAAATTAATTAAATCACTAAACAAATTGTCGGGTAGAAGTTAATGGGCCTGACCATTGTTGGAAGTATGCTTTATTATTTTTTATGTAAAATGCTTTAATATGTATACTTCTAAGAGTGGGAACAGTAAATGCATTACATGATAAATCTGTGTCTGATTTTACTGTATATTGTCCTTTGATATCTATTTCTCTCGCAGGGTTGAACTTTGTAAAGTTCTCTTAATTTGTCAAAGCATCACCTTAAAGTATTAAATTGCAAGCTATTATCCAAAACAGCCTAAGAAAGTTATTTGTTTTTCCTTGTTTTTTTCTTTTAATCTGTCATCTTGCCACTGAGCATTCCTTCATCTGAAAATTAATATTTCCTTATTTGTTTATTTCTGCCAAGTGACTGTGATAATATCTGCAAATTGAGATTTTTCACCATTGCACTTGGTAAAATTCCTGAATAGTGGTGTCACCACATCTGACATGGACCTATTTTATGCCATGAGAGGGTCTGGTCTGGAAAGTTGTCCCCTATCTGTCATGTACGAGACAGGAGTAGGGTCTGTGAGATATTGAGTGGAGCGAGCAGCAACGGACACCGGCACAGGCTGGGGCTGGGGTTGGAAGGTTGTCGGGTTGAACAGGTAGGAATAGGAACAATTCCAAGTGAGCTTCTCGATAGGTTAGAAGGAAAGTGTGATGGGGGGGTGGCAGCAAGCAGAGTAAGGTGGAATGATACCCAATAGTGGAGCAGGCAGAAGACTCAAGACTATCATGGATGGATGGATGGATGGATGGATGGATGGATGGATGGATGGATG
>JABUIW010000018.1:349509-364030 GCA_013363375.1 Menidia beryllina | reverse complement strand
TGGATGGATGGATGGATGGATGGATGGATGGATGGATGGATGGATGGGGCACTTACCACGAAAATGGATGGACAACCAAAAACGGAAGACACAGGGTAGAGACATGCAAGAAAAAGCTAATCTTGGAAGAATTGGACTTTATCATGAGTTTGTCATGGACTTTGTTCTTGATGTTTGATTCCTGATTGAGTTCTCCATCTGGTTTGTGTATTTTTGTGTAACACCCTTCTCATGTACCTATGGGTGGGGCCTGGGTATTCTTGTCTTACCTATTATATTCCCTTTGTTTTATGCCTTCACTATCCAAATTGTGCACAGAAGTATGGAGATAAATATAATAAACAATAATTGCATTTTATTGCAAGAACTTTGGTTTAGTTTGATGTTATTCAAAGTTTATGAAATAATATAAATAAAATCCAATTAAGTTAAATGTACACTAAAAAGGCACAATGCTAATGATTGTTCTTTAAGAGTATTCATATGAGTCCAAGTCTAAAAAAATAAAATCATTAATAAAGTGGTCCAGTGCACACACTTGAGTCACAACAAACTTGGAATACAAGTATAAATTTCATCTGACGGCTAAGGAAGTTGACAACTGCGGAAGAACGGTAGTGGAGAAAGCACTCCTCCCTGTTGTTCACCAGTACTAATGAGATGCCAGTAATGACCTTACCCAGATTCAACAGCTATTTCAAGGAAACTGATTTACTGACAGATGGTGGAAGAGTTGTTACTCTCGATGAGTTGGAGAGGAGAATTTATCGACTGACAAGCTGAAATCAATTAAGAGGAAGCTTGAATGGATCACTTTGTAGTAAAGGTGTTACAAGTACTAAATGCATATGACTGCATCACTAATTGACCTATTGGCCTTGTGCAAAATAGAACACAGATACTAGAGTATCTGGTAGGTGTGCTATAATACCCCCAGACAGACATAAAAAGAGAATACAAGATGACATACCCATCCATCCATTTTCTGAACAGCTTATTCCATAATGGGGTCGCAGGGGGACTGGAGTCTATCCGATTATTCAATGGGCGAGAGGAAGGGTACAAACCGGGATGGTCCACCGGTCCATCACACGGAGACACACAAAGACAATTAACCAGGCACACCCACTTGTAAGGGCAATTTGGAATGTCCGATCCAGTGTTTCCCAACTCTGGTCCTCAAGGCAAACTGCCCTGCATGTTTTCCAAGTTTCCCTGCTCCAGCACACCTGATTCTAATGAATGGGACTTTAGCAGCTTTATGCATTGCTGAAAAGTCGTTCCATTTATTAAAATCAGGTGTGCTGAAGTAGGGAAACTTGGAAAACGTGCAGGACAGTGTGCCTTGAGGATCAGGGTTGGGAAACACTAGTCCAATCAACCTAACATGCAGGTTTTTGGACAGTGGGGGTAAGCCAAAACCCAGACAGACATAATGATATAACTGTAAATAAAGATGGAGAAGAAATAAAGATTGAGATGATAATTCTATCAAAACACCCTATGCATTATTTTTTTTTGTCTGTTTCAAATAAGATCTTATATGTATCAGGAAATATATATTTTTTAAACACATCTGACCACGATCCAAAGTTTCAGATGATTGACTGAGCACTTGTTTGTGTTCTACGGTAAGGAACAACAAACTTATAGGATGCCTCCATATATTATTTGATTGTATATGTGTAAATGTTTACTACAGTATTTATGTTTCAAGTTAGAATGGCTACTCCTATGGATCAGAGCCTCTGGCAATTCGGCATGGCATAAAACATTCTTTGAAACATGGTTGAATAATTTTTCTTTTCCAAATTCTTTGAAATATGGCCCTGGATTTATTTTGATAGTAAATGGAAGCCAGAGTGATTGTAGTATGACTCTCCAAGAACAGAGTATGCCTCCTGGTGGGGCAGAACATGGAAGAGCAGAGTATTTAAAGTGCACATTCTGATTGTGATAAAAAAGCAGCTGGTGAGGCTCAGCTCCAACTCATCTGTCTCCACTCCTGCAAGCACATGAGCAGACACTGGCATTGCAAGCTTGAAAAAGAAAAAGAGAGCGTAAGTAGCCAAAGAGAGACTGGAAGCAGAAAATGACATATCTGCAAGGAAATGTGATATGTACTAAACAAAAGAAAATGCATGACTAAGAAAGTTAGTCAATTTGATGTATATTTACAAAGAGAAACTTCAAATTCTAAAAAAATATCTGAAAGATATAAGTCCCTCATGCAGACTTTTAATGATACATAATAGGCAAGTGTGTCTTTTAGATTTAATTATGACCAAAAGTGAGCTGCTGTTTTATCCTGACATGTTGTTCCTGAGTGAAAATTTACAGTTTAATTTCCTGTGCTTGTCATTTACCTCGGGGTGACTTCATTGAAATTACTACTGCAAAAAAAATGTTTCTAGTGGCAAAATTCTGGAAAAAAAAGATTTCTTACCATCAAACTTACATTTTTTAAAATTTATTCATAAAGTATCTTAGCCTAAGGCAGGAAACTGTCAGTAGTAAGTCGAAGGGATTTGAGGGGGAGTTTCTGTGCTGTAGATGACAGTAATCCAGACAATATGGATTTGATTGTGCAGCACTATGTTTGTCAACCAATCAGTGGATATTTATTTACCAGTTGGTACAGAGTGGTTTACAGAACAGCAAGAAAAAAACAAAGCATAATATTGAAAATATTATGAAAATCTGCAAATAGAAGAGAAATTAGACACCCCCCAAAATGATGAAACTAAATGTGATTAAATATACATATCAAAAAGGTTTGATATATGATATAGACCAAAAATGGATTTATAAAAAAAAAAGTACAGAAAACAGTTAATTTATAAATGTACTAAGCTTTGTACTTGGTACTGAGCCGCTCTTAGAGACTGACAGCCTTTGTTTGGGATTGATTTTATCAGAAATGGGCTTATTTCTTCACAAAAGCACAAACATGCTAAGATGCTAGGAGTGAGAATCTGTGCAAAAGATGTTGTGTGATTTTTATTTTTTATTTTTTTTTTGTAGCAGCATGATCTGTAATGATCGTTCTTTGGACCCAAAAACACCCTGAGGCAACGGTCAGTTTAAACAGGTTTATTCTCAGGAATATCCTGTGGGCGTGGTCAGGCAGGCGAGGTCGGCACCATGTGGTCAGTCCAGCAGCAATCAGGAGGGAAATCCAAAACGTGGTCCAGAACGAGCGGGGGTCAAGGCCGGGGAAGCAGTCCAGAGGATCAGGCGGGAGCGCGGAGTCAGGCAGACTGGGTCGGGGACACGGGCAGGCAGGCAGAGCACTGAGTCAGGCCAGGCAGAACTCAGGCGAAGCAGGATAATCAGACGAGGGGCAGGCAGGCTCGGAAACAGGGTCAAACAGGTCGTAACAGGCAGGCAGGCAGGATAACAATGCTGGAAGTACTCACACGAAAAGGTTTAGAGACGTTCTGGCACAGATGAGTGAGTGAGAGGTGGTTAAGTACTGACCCGGACAGGTGCGACCAATGTCGCTGATTGCAGGAGTGAATGAGCCGGTGGGCGGAGCCAGAACGTCACATGATCACAGAATTCCATCTTTTCGGTTTGATAAGGTTCAGTTAAATTTGAATGCAATTTAAATAAATTACATTATATTTATATAGTGCCAACTTACAACAAATGTCATCTCAAGGTACCACAGTTATACATTCAAATTATAATTAATTAGAATCCAATTTATTATAATTCAATTATTATCACAACGAGAAATTACATTTCCGAATTATCCCAGTTCCCATTTTACTTTTAGAAACGCTCGGAATCACAAATAGACAAAAAAATAATAGTATTTAGTTTCGGTGTATATAAGAAGCCAGTGAAATTATTGAAGATTGTGTGTAATGCATGGCAAGTTATTTAGTTGTTGAGAATTATAAGCTGGTTGTCCAAGTATGTCAATATGGTGGTGCCCATCACTTGGACAATCCAGCATGTTGTTAGCTTTGCAGCTATTGTTTTGTTTGCCAGGATAAGTTCCTCACAGTATTAACCACAGTTAAAAGATCCTGGCTGTCCCTGGCGAGAGTATCACACCCATGGTAGTAGTGATTAATGAATCTTGGTTGTCCAGGTTACATGATGACTGTGATTAGTTGACTACCAGCATCAAGCTTTCCAAACATTTAGGCAACTACCAAGTTCATTGACGACTATCCAAGAAGCTTTGATCCAGAAAGCTACAGATCAAAGCAATGAAAGTACCTATATAATTAGTAACTAAATCCTAATTTATAATGTCACTTTACCCTAGATTTTGGCTGTTTATTATGAATGCTATGGAGGGTTATTTAGATCCCTGGTGGCACCAGCTGTTTGTCAGTTTCCTGCTTGGTGTATAGTCAGCTGCTTTCAGAACGATTTTGCATGTTGAAAGAACAAGCTAACATCAGAGGTCTTTCTAAGACGCTATCACTATATGCTGTACTAGACACCATCATAAATATAAAGGGTTAGGGCTAGGGTAGGGCAAATATAGAGATATCCCACTTCCCACTAAAATAGTCTAACTAAATCAGCACCTAAAGTTTCGGATCCTACATGCATCCCAGTGATCCAAATCTACATTGTGTTATGGTTTCTTGGCTCTTTTCCAAATGTTAGAGGCGGTGATTGGTAACCCTATCCCCATTTTCATTTTTCTCTTATTCATGTCCTGTCCCAGTGAAGAATCTACAGACCATATTTAGAAGCAATACGCACAATTAGAACGCTACAAGCTACTTTTAGCAGCTGGTGTCTGCTGAAACCTAATAAATTATTTTCCCTGAGTTTGTTAATGTACCCTATGCTCTGTTATACACTTCATCTGACAGCAACAGTTAAAGGACATTTGAAAAGAAATATGCAAAGGTCTGTCAGTGTCTGTCAAAGGACAATGATCTAAAACTGGTGATTTAGAACAGTTCTCTGAAGTGTTGAAATCTATTTATCATTTTTCATGTGGATATGTACTCAAATATTGGAAACAATAACGGATTTTATCCTCTACATTAAACTAGATATGGAAGGTTGTTCCAATGTTTTACCAAACAGTGTTATAACTATAGACTGAGCTTGTTTTGTAGAAATTAATTGTTATTTGACATTTTTAATTTTTGTCAACCTGTAAGGCAAACAAAATTGCTACCATGCACACAGTCATTTGCACATTTGCAGGCATTTACAGCCGAGGTTTAATGTCTAAAACCTTCCAGATTTGGGGCTCATCTCAGGAGAGACAAACCAATTAAAAACTACAGCAATGCCTTATCAAGTTTTTTTGTCTTTGTGCCGCTCGAAAATCTCCCCTCTTAAATTCCTTCCTTTGCCCTTCTCTCCTTCCCATCATTTGAGTTAGCTAGCTTTGAAAGCCCTTTGCAATGCAGCGTGGGGGAAGGAGTCCTTGTGTCTTTGTTACTCAGGATATGTGAGTGTAATTGCTGCACTTCGTACTAATTAACGGTCTAATAGAGATAAGCTGGCAAGAGGCTCAGAACAGTATCTGTGTGGATTCACTGATAAAGGGACACTTTCAAGAGGCAACACGAACCCACATGGCAACCTATCAGACGAAGACTTACACAGAAGGAGGAGCACTTTCATTATAATCAAGTGGGATGCATAGGTTTTAAAACAGTGACCATATAAAGCTGGTTTAAGCTCTTCTTCTCTTAAAAGCTTAAAAAAGAGCACAAGTATCTATTGTACACAAATTTCCAACAACCACAGTTTCACCTGTTATGGCATTTAAACCACCAACAAAGTTTAACACATAATATGATGAGTTAACAGGAGCAAAGAACTATGATGGTTTTACTAAACCTGTTACTGTTCCTGGTTATTGCAAATAAATACTCAATAAAAATGTTCTTCATTAAAAAGAACTTTTCCTATAAATATCCTGAAAATAATGTTGCCATGAACTAGAGAGTCAGTCATGTCTTTCATGGTATAGTTTTGTAACATTCTTTAGAAGTTAAGAGGAGGAGTTAATCCATTGATGACAATGTATACCTTATATCAAGAGGTCAAGGAGGAGATGGACTGTGTGCAGAGGGATTATGAGAAGATGAGGAAACATTAAACATTATAACAGTAAACACTGATGGATTGGATTTTTCTGAAAAAGAGCTGGAGGAAAAAGATGTGAAAGATCATAGGGGCTACAGATTACCTTGGTTTTTGGAGGAGGGGTTGAAGAAGTGGCCTCCTTGCTGTTTGCAAATGCCAAAACATTGTTTTTCGCAGGCACATTTTTTGATAACATAGCAATCTGGGAGAATTCATCCCCAGCTATTTCCAGTCATTACAAAGAAAATGATAGCTGAATGTCAAGGCAATTTCCAGATAATCACTGGTTCTGTAGAGACAGGCATTGGTCCCCACTGCGGTCCTTTTTCCCCCCTTTGTTGATGGCAGCATATTTCATTCTGCAGTTGAAACCTAAAGTATAGCTCCATTCTCTCAGTCGATGCCCATTATTCCTTGCCATAGTTTTGTTGAGATTCAATTCCAGTTTGTGGCCATTCCCTTTGGATGGCTTCTCCTGTCCTCTTCCATGTCATCCTTTCAGCAGAGCCTATTTTCTGTTATCAATTATCAGAAATGATAATGCAACAATGATTATTTTTGTCATATTTCACCTCTGCACAGGCTTCACTTTTAGAGTTGTGAAGGTAATCTCAGAGTAGATACTGATTACACAATAACCATCACATATTTTCACCTAAATCAAATTAAATTCAGGTTGTTGTATTTTTAATAATAAACATAACTGCCTGTACTATGTTAATTTAAACAGTTTGAGCACATAGTTAAAGTCCAACACCACGCTGGGATTCTGTCATGTAGCTGTACAAAATTCATGCTGGGGCAAAAAGGGAGGCAAGAAAAGGCAGGAAAAACCCTTAAAGGGACACTGTGTAGTTTATTAAGTATTTTATGAACTAAAATAATTTTCCTCATTAATAGATGTGTCTTCATTTGATGTTAAATTACCTCTGCAATGATCTGACTTCTCCTCATAAGCGAAGAATTTCCTATTTGTATATATATAGGACGGGTAAGTCCACGGAGGTTTCCATGTCGTTCCGCCATTTTGAAAAACTATAATCGCAGAGAGGGACATAAAGCACTAGTCTACCTGTCTAGCTAATCCACAGCATGTTTTCGTTCAGAGCCAGAGTCAAGTGAATGAAACCAGCTGAGTGAGAGGCGCTCGCTTGTCACCTCTATGCTAGTCACTGCCCTGGAAAATTTGCGTTTTTTTCTATTTTAAACAGTTTTGAATAATTTAAGTTTTTAAAATTTCTTTTAAATTACAAACCTCATTACCTGAGAGAAAACCCGATGATGTGGAAGTCATGTTGTCAATACTTCTTGATGCATGACGGCTACCATAGTTGCAATAACCATTTGAAAACGCAAGGGACTATAGTGCACTATTTGTTGATGCAAAATACGATTTCACCATTAGATGGGAGAAATTCCTACGCCGTGTACCTTGATAAAGAAAAAAAATGATTGATATCCTCATAGATTGCTCACATGGTTAGGTAACAAATGTCTTCGCAAAAAGGACAAGAGCTGCTGAGTTCTGTCAAAAAATGCTCTATAGATTTAATTATTTGGAAGAGACAATGTTTCATCTCTTGTCAGGCAGCTTGTGTTAATTAGCTAGTGTTAGAGTGATCACTGTTTTTGTTACAAAGGCAGTAATATTTTACCAGACTCAAAATCCAAATTCCCAAAAAAGAATTATTCTCCCTATCTGTCTCTTCTCTACCTGCAATAACCGCTACTTCCCCTTTGCCTTTCCTCTCATTTCACATCTGCTCTCCCTGCAGGGTTTGTGTTTACTCGTTCTGCAGCAACAGTTTCCCTTTCCTTCCTCTCTCCACTTCCATTCTTTCCAAGCCACTGGCTGGGGCCTTTAATCGTTGGTGGCACCTGTCCCCAAGAGCCGTAATGTCCCTCATCCATCAGTGGGGGATGACAGGTTCTATACCTCCCCTTCCTCTTACCAAGCCAGGTGGTGAGAGTTCACACTCTACCAGACCACAACAGTTAGAAGGTGTTTGTGCTGTAGAAACTGACACTCTCGGACATTGCATCTAGGCTCTTAATCATTCAGCCCTGATGTGTGAGTATCATCCCTCCCACCTGTATCCCTAAAGCACTACCAGAACATGAGAGTGGACGAAGGAGAAGGAGAGAGGATAGGAGGAAACACAGGACTGTATGTATGTGTAGTCAATATATGTATGTATATATATATATATATATATATATATATATATATATATATATATATATATATATATATATATATATAGAGAGAGAGAGAGAGAAAGAGAGAGAGAGAGAGAGAGAGAGAGAGAGAGAGAGAAGCATTTTTCTCAGAAATTGCTTTACTTTTATCAGGTTTCTCAAATATATCACTTACATAAATTATATAAAGCCCATTAACTGCTGTCTGTGGTGAAAGTACACACAACTACCAAACAACATCACACTTGAAAAAGATCTGCTCAAACAAAGATGATCTGACAAACTGCCAGCACGAAATTTTGATCACTCTATATATAAACCAAGGAGAAGAGCTGAAAACAAAGGTTTGTAGGATGAAAATCCCACGATTAAAACTGATTAAAATGGATATACCTTGCACGAGAAATCTTTCATACATTTTTTTCCTCCAATTAAATCCTTTGTGTTACCATTGGGATTATTATGAAAGAGCTTTCTCCATTACCCTGTTTATTCACTGTTGCTGGGGCGAAAATCCAAGCTGTCCAATATGAGGGGAAAACATTTAGCATAAATCAGCAAAGCCTGAAGGATAAAATTGAGAAATGTTATCATTTATGAAGTAATGTCATTGTCCTTTAGCATCAAATATCTCTGAAGAGAAACCACTAAATCATGAAAATTCTTGGTGATACAGTTTTGAGATGGAGACACTAAAGAATTCCAATTCTACAAAGACACGCATTACATTTCTCAAAGAAAATCTGAATATTCAGTAAAGTAGTACAGTAGCTGCTTTCCTGCTGTGCTCTAAACATAGACTGCACGTGTTTGATGCATAGCTTAGCATAGAAACATGACATCACTGATTTACCAATTACAGATTGAAGATAAAAAAGGGAACTAAAATATGCAATTGTCAATACAGTGACTTCAAATCCCATATCTTGAAACAATTACTTCAAAGTGAATGAATGCAACTATTATCAGTTTTAACTATGGTTTTTACCCATCAATTCATTTGACAAGTATTTAAATTGACAAAATAAAGATAATTGTATATATATAATTTAGATAGGACATTGCATTTGGTAAAACCATTTCTTGGACAGTCTCGCAGGTAGATTGCAACAGACTGTTTTAGATAATTTTGATAATTGAAAGGCATGCACATCTGACTGGTATTACCAAATATGACATCACCATGCATCCAATTTATGTACTACTTAGTCCCAACGGGGTCTATCCCAGCTGACAACAGTTGAAAGGCAGGTTACACCTTTGGCAGGTTGCCAGTCCATCACAGGGCCACACAGAGACAAACAACCACACACGCTATGACATGTCACCTTTTATATAAATTATTTGAACTTTAACAATGTTGATCTCAATTGATGCTGAGTGGTCAGTCTTATCATTTAAATCTGTAATTGTTTGAGATGATTTTGTCGACACTACTTTACCCTACTAAGACCAAACTTTGACTCCACTGCTTTTTTCTATGAATTATATGAAAATTTCTTAAAATGGATAGAACATCAAGGCTAATACGCAATTATAATGGACAATATTTGCGGTGGTAGTAGAAGTAGTGGTTGTTTATATCAAGTAAAGTGGCATGTAGTACAGAAGCTTAGAAAATGTATTGCATAACAGAATATGAAACCCTGGAAAAGTTACCAGTCTAATGCAGGGTCACAGAAAATACTAAGGCAACCATGCACACTCAGTCAATTCTAGCGTAAAATTTGTAATAATCCTATAATGTGATTTAATAGATTTTCTTTTCCCATTTATCCTCTCAATGTCATGATTTCCAAAGTGTATGTGTGTATGTGTATCTGTTTGTCTTTTTTTTCTGGAAGCTACAACTACCAGGAAGGTGGGGCAGCACAGCTACACCTGGTTTTGGTGAACACCAGGAGAGGCATTTAAGGAGCTGGCAGTGGTTAATTCCTCACCTGAGTGTCAACCAAAGTGTTTTTCCTCTTAATAATTATCTCTATTTCCTTCTAGTGTTTTTCCTCGCGGCATACAGCACATCCTCCCTGGAAGCCAACTAACAGATCCCCAAGTCATCGATAAACTGGAACTCAGCCTGCCTTCCATCCTCTGCCTGTTTTTCTGCCCTTCAACAGCACCAGCTTCTGTTTCCCCTGACCCCTGGCTGGGATTACCCTCTTCAGACTGGATCTGGACTGTTTTTTCTTCCCACAAAGCACTTCCCAGCACCACCACAGAAACATCATCAAATAAATATTGTTGAAGGTCTCTGGTCTCCTTAGTGACTCTCTGCATGTAGGTAAAGATGCTTCCTCATTCCGTGACGCTCATAGTGGGAGTGTACTGATTATGAGAATTACAGCCCTCTATCATCTTTTTTAAGGAGGAAAACTTGAGAAATAGAAATATAAATAGATTACATTAGCTAATATCAGAGTCTTTGGAGAAGATTAAGTTAATTTATTTTATACCTCAAACTTTGTGTGATGTGATTGTTAGTAGACTTAGTAGACTTAAAAATACAGTGCATTAAAAGCATTGGTTGTAGTACGCAACATTATTTGTATAGATTTTAGTAAAGCAACTTCAGGACCGTAAAATTGCACAGAAATATTAGATTGTAAAAGAAATGTGTATCAAATGTCTTATTCAACATTGTTTATACCTAAATACATAGCATATGTAAGATGATTACATAGTAAAATTAGGTATGAAATCTACATTTTCAGTCTTTTTTGATGCAAGCAAGGTATCAATACCTGCCAATTTGTTTTCTAAGATCAACAAGGGTGGCATGGATGATGTGTGCCGTTTGAGAGAATATGACTAAAATCTCATCAAAAGATCCCACATGGCCATCACTTGCTGCAGAGGATCACGTTACATTGCATGGCCAATCAGTGCTGCGGGGAATTTAGTGCGCACAGTATTCAACGGCTGTCATAGTTGTACGTCGTGTGGTTTCTTTCTTGATATTTTAATCCATACTAAATATGTTGATCAAAAAGAGAAAGTGATCGGACGAATATGTACAACATGGATTCACGTTTATCACAGAACGTGATGGGATTCAACGTCCTTTCTGCATGATATGAAATGCCACGTTGAGTAACTCTAGTCTCACACTGGCAAAACTAAAGGAGATGGGGAATACAAGGACACAACGCTTGCTGAATTCAAGTAAAACGAGCCAGATCCAATGAAAGGGCCACTCTGCCTGCTCTTGGATTTACACCCGTTAACAAACCGATCATCACAGCATCGTACAAGTTGATTACTTGATCACAAAGCAGGGTAGGCCACACACCATCTGTGAAACACTCATAAAACCAGTTGCTTTAAAGATGGCGAATTTGATTTGACAGATTCAACAGATTCATGTATGACTGTGTACCTGTGTAAGCTTTATCACCTTTATCAAAGCAATTTTTCCTCACAAAGATGATCCAAAAATAAAAAACACCAAGAAACTTTTAGGTTCTCATAACTTCTAAAGTATCACAATGAAAAGAGAAGTTTTGCTTAGCAAAATTTGCTATTTTAAGAGTACCAGTGACAGGAAAGAAACAAGTGAACGAGATGCGTTTCACGAACACCTGCCAACCAGCCACTTTCAATTTAGCAGCAGAAATTTAAGATAGTCAGAGGTAATAATTTTAGTCCATTATACAGGTTCTTCTTGGAACGGGTGCTACTACAGGCTAATGACAAAGGATGTAATTGGAACAAACAACATATTAGTGATATAGAGTGATCTCAGTGGAAGTAATGTGTGAGGTCTTCTTAATCTGATCACAATTGTATAGCTTACATTTAAGTTACAATATAAATGCTCACATTTGTATTTGGACATTTCCATGACTTTTTCAGATGCCGAGGTAGAATCTACCTACTGAGTTAAGACTAGCATTGTTAAGACTCCCTGTCAAGTCTTGTTTGGCTACCTCTTGTGGCAGAGATGATGTACCCATTTCAGTGGGCAGGGCTAACTTACCACACCTGACCACACCCATGCCCCTGCCGGGAAACCCTGTGCCATGCAGGCTATAAGTTTGTAGCCTGCTTAGGGTCCCCCCTTTTGATACTGCATTCCCATAGTTCCAAGTTCCAGTGAGCGTATACTTGTTAACATGAGTTTGATGTCTTTGATTTGCTTCCTTTTGTTTATTTGGTTTAAGTTATTAAGTCAATGTGATCTTCAGTTGCTTTCCTATTCCGTTTGAGAAACTTAACTGTGCCATGTTGCAAGTTTTTGATATGTGCTCATTGAGTGATATGTTAATATGATATGGTGATATGCACTGATGCATTATTTGATGTCAATACTTATTTGATTGATACCATTGGTGATATGTTTGTTTGGAAGTTGTTTGGTCCCTTTATTGATTAATGTTTAATGATGTCACTCTTCTTTATTCTCCCAGCACACACAGTTGAACTTGTGAACTGTAACCTTTACCACCACCCATTCACCAATTGATAAAAGCCTCAGGCATTGGGCTGACCTCCGTCATCGCTGTCATCCATATCAAGTCTTCTGATCGAGACTCTGTCTGTCCACCACACACTCCCTGCCACCAACCATGCTACCCCCCATACAGATTTTTCAGTGGTCCTGAGGGAGTGATACCACAGCAGGCAGAGGTGTGGAGCCACCAGAGGGAGGAGAGGCATGGGAACATGCTCATTCAGTAAGGTCCGCACCTGCACCTAAGGGCATCTTCCAGACCTGTGCAAGAGAGGCACCCACCAACCCGATATAGATTCACTGCCATAGATGGGTGGACTACCCGTGTGCCCACTCTTGACAACCAAATATCAGAAGTTTCTGCTCCACAGTCTGGACACCTGGAACTGGATTGAGACGGAGAGGAAGGGGAGGAGACTGCTAATGATGGACAAAGACAGGATGAGCCAGCAGAAGAGATCACCCATTATTATGCCTTGCCTTCTGTGCTAACGTAACCATCTTCACAACCCCGTCAAGCTGCAGGAGGTGGAATGGGACCCACCATGATCAGAGTTTAGGGCCACGGAGCAAACCCGTGGACCATCTCCTCCTCTTATACCTACACATATGGCAGCCAGAGCTCACGACGCTTGCGAAAGGGCCGCCAGATGGAGCTTACCGACCTGCAGACAGCCGTGGTCGAGGAGAAGACTTGGAGAGCTGCAGGAGATCCAGAGACAGATATAAGAGGACCAAGACATTGATGAAAGAGCTAACATGTTAGACCGGCAAACGCAAGTGGCTATGAAGGAGCTTGAGAAGTTAACTCGTACCATTACCATGCAAAGGCGGCTGCGCAGGGCGCAGAGGGAGCTAGAGGAGGCAAAGCTGATGACTTCCTTTGCCGAGGATACGGAGTCAACCGTGAGCCGTGCACTGGCACCACCGGTTCCAGCTGAGTTCCCTCATCCTCTACATGTGTTTGCACTGTTAACCATGAGTTCAGGCCTGCAAGATCCCACAGGGTCAGCTGAGTTGTTTCCATAACAGCCAGAAGCGGCTCCAAGGGAGGTGGTGCAGCCCATGGCTCCCCCTCCAGAACCAATCTCCATTCCAGGTCTGGTGACTCAGTCAAGAGTTGGCCTCGTCAGTCAACCCTCACCTCCAGTTGCTGGTCAGCCAACTATCTCTGCGTCTCTGCCTTCACTGTCACAGAGTCAACCAGCATTGCCACCTCTGAGCCTTGAGAATAGAAACTTGTTCACACCCGTCCTTCTGCAACATTGTTCAGACCGTGTCACATGTAGCCCAGGCTTCATAAGCGATTAGAAGTAAAAGTCTGTTGTTTAGTCGGTATGAATGTGTGAGAAAGATAGCTGGCATTTATTGGGTTTACTCCGCCGTACAGCGCAGAGAGAGACAGGTACGTCGCAGTACTGCGGCTGCGTACAGCGCTCTGGGAGAGAGTTGGAAGGAGGACAAACCGTCCGGTACATGAGGTGCTCTCTGCTTCGGAAAAAAGTTGATACGCAAACTGAGAGAAATGGTTGAACGAGCCAATTCCAGGATCCACATTTGACGTTGCCTACTCTGCGGTGAGTTTGATGGGCACTTTGAGCGATGTAACGTCGAGGGAAGGAGTGCTTCAAGTAAGACTGAAATGAGAATTAACTATTTTTGTTAATTTATTTTAATTGATAAAGGTCATATATTTGTTATTTATTTTAATTGAGGAATTATGGCCTGTAGTAGTTTAATTTACTGAATGAATGAATGAATGAATGAATGAATGAATGAATGAATGAATGA
>JABUIW010000018.1:318589-349499 GCA_013363375.1 Menidia beryllina | reverse complement strand
TGAATGAATGAATGAATGAATGAATGAATGAATGAATGAATGAATGAATGAATGAATGTGGCCTGTCCTACAGGTCAGGTTTTTTTTTAGAGGATTCGACTTGGTGATCTTGATGCTGAGAGAGACGCATTAGCAACACCAGTAGTCCAGGATAAAGAGGATACCAGCACTGGATAACCATCAGGCTGCGTCAAAGCATCTGCTGGAGTGACAGGATCTGTATAATTAGATGGCGAGCCAGAACAGAAGGATAAAGAACAACTGAACGAACCTCCCAAGCCTGCGGTATTACTTCATTATATTGTTGTCATATTGTTCATATTGTTCACGTTCATTGTTAACAATGCATTTCTTGAAATTAACTTGTATGTGGGTGTGGTCAATGTTGATGTTCCGTCCTAGGCTCCATGAGCGTTGCCTTACACTTCTGATAATTGGTCCAACTGTGAATCTGAAACCCGAAATTACATATAATTCTTAACAAAAACAAAAAGGGGTTACACACGTCCTCTCAGAGGTCCGAGACCTCCAGATCCGAGTGATACCAAGGCCTTACCTTTTCCCTTACCAAAACAGTCTGAGGGGGCATCATAAGGTGTGCACATCATTGAGTTGCTGGTAGCGACACCCTTTGGAATCACGAAACCGAAGCTGCCATATTTTGAGGGTGGTAAAGATAGTGACTTTGTTCTGCTTACCATGGAATTGGAGAATCTGTTAGATATCCATGCTCACCTTTTGGAACAGTACAAGTTCCAAGTCCTAATGGATCACTTGAAGCTGCCAAGTGCATCCAAGTTAGCGAAGTCCTACATGCATGCCTCAACTCCTTACACCACCGCTCTTGCTGCCTTGAAGGCAAGGTATGGTCAGTTGGTCCAGAGTGAAATAGCCAACATCCTCCATTCACCACCTGTTAGGTACGGTGATAGTGGTGCTTTCCAGGACTTGTTCTTTCTGTACACTCACTAGTTGGCATGCAGTGTTCTGTAGAGGGTGTGGGGGGAAGTGAATCGCGGTACGGTTCCCATGTTGACGTATAACTCACCAAGCTTCCCCTTCAATACCGAGATGGTTTCTTCGAGCACTGTTTACTCCGCGGCATTCGGAAGGAGTGCTCAGACCGAACATACTCCCTTGAGGAGTTTCATGCATGGCTCCAGATTAAAGCTCGGGCCAAGAGCATTGCCCAACAAGTTTCGCATCAGGCTCCAACTGAGAGACGATATTCGGCGTCCAGGAATCTGAAGAAGGGAACCCCTGCTACAATGTTTCTCTGAACACCAAACCTGACCCGCTCGTGAGTGGGAAAGGCACCACTGTCTCCACTAGTAAAGGGATATTCTTACCCTTCTGCCCTTAATGTAACAACAGAGGACCTTTTTTAGGAACTTGGGCAGAAATCTAGAAGTTCAGTCCATTGGAGCTGAGGGGCTGGATATAGAAGAATAACCACTACAGATAAAATTACAGATGTGCCCGTTCCCATGCTGTTGACCTGTTGCCATTCTGTTGACAAATGCGCTCTCCAGAAGCCCTGTAATGTGTGCAAAGAACTGCATCTCACCATCTTGCACAATATCACACAGCGGTTGTCCAAGAGCCCACAGTGTTCACTATGCCCTTCATCAGCAGCTTCAAAGACGACTCTGTGTTCCCTGTCGCCTCCAAGCCATCACTTCCAGACATAGAGGTGGAACTCAAGAAAGCTGTCCAGTGTTTGAATGTTGCCACATCCCCTATTGTCCTGCAGGAAGCTTCTCAGTTCCAAAGCTGGTTGGACCTGATCGGACCTGCAACAGAGCAGATGGTTTCCAAGACTACCGATTTCCCCTCCAGTGAATCTCCTGACGCCCTGATCCTGAGACAATCCCCAGGCCATGTTCGCCAACAGTAGCCTCCTTGGAAGCAGGAAGTTGTGCCAGAGCCAGATGTTAGCAGACCACCTCTGGACGCGGTTTATCCGAGACTACCTGCCTAACCTACAGGCAAGGAGCAAATGGCAGAAGGATGTCCCCAATCTAGGAGTAAGTATGATTGATCTGATCCTTGACCCCCAGTTGCCTCGGGCCTCTTGGCCAATTTGTCAAGTCCTGGCCATCACCAGTGGCCACAATGGCAGGGTCCGATCTGTTGAGGTCCAGGTGGGGAAGCAGGAGGATGTCCTGTCTGTCCACCACACACTCCCTGCCACCAACCGTGCTAACCCCCATACAGTTTCTTCAAGCATAACATTCTTGTTATTCGATAAGATTAACAGACAATGTTTGAAAATGTTTAAATTCATTCAATGAAAATGTTTAGATTCAAAACTGCTCATTTAATTCATCATAAATTGAAAGAGAGCAGCTGTATTTCAGTTTAAAAATGTTAAGGCTTTTCTATTTTCTTTTTTTTTACTAGCAAATAGTTGGTTTAGGAGTTCAAATATGCCAACAGCTCCACTGCCATCTCTTGACATCTTACCGATGATTCTAACACTACTCTATTTTAAATCTGTCGATGTATGCCTCTTGGACTGTGCTGGTGGATTCCTTCAAATGTAGGCAACTGTAATCTCATGTATGTGTACCTCCTGCTCATTGACATCAGGAACCAAGTCTGGGACTGTGAATGTTGACCTAGAAGACTGTAAGTGAAAGGTTGCAAGACATGAGCCTTGATTTGAACACCAAAGTCATTCATGCTTGACACGGACCTTCCATTGGGACATGACTGTGCATTGTTACCATAGTCAAATAGTATTTTCCTCTACTGTTGACTCTCCAACCCTTTCTTTTTACCAAGGACCATGAAAGAGCCACCAAGACCTTACCACCTCCTGCACTGGTGGTGTAAAATATCTTTGTCCGTCTCTCACATGAACATAAACACAACTCATGAATTATTTTTCAGTCCCGCGAGTGTTGTCTTACAGATATGCTGGGCACACTCAGATAGGTAATGATGCTGATTTGAATGAGTTAGTGTAACATACCCTCCAAAGACCAGAAATACACCAGGGGTTCAGCTGCACGATTTTATTGTCTGCATTCATAAAAACAAAGTCAATGACACCAGGGCTTTCATACTGATTGCAACACCAGCGCGGGAAGATGTAGTTCCTGTACTATGTACAGAGCAAACAAAATGGCAGACGATATACCACCAGCATACTGATATTATATGATGTGAAGAGAACAATCATTTATCTTCAAACATTTTGCAACAACGTACCTGCATTCATGAAAACAAAGTCAATGAGACCAGGGCTTTCTTCTATTTACTGCAACTAAAATTCGACCAAAAAAAAGAAATAAAAATTCAAGACCTTTCATACCATGCTCGACATCATTGCATGGTTACCACAGAAATATACTACAGCTTATTTACAACACGCTTACATCGTGTTCAAACATGACTTTTTCAGTAATTCATGTAAATCTATTTATATACACTCGTATTCAAACAATAATTTGTAATTGCGTGCGATCATTTAATAAAATATCAACTTATACCCAGAGCGCTGCTAAACACTACTTACCTCTAGCGCGGGAGAATCTAGCTGGAGGTATTGCAAGCGCCACCACCCCAAAAAGCACAAAGGCAAATGGCAGTTATAAAGGCCCATGGTCAACTAAGTGAATGCATTCGGTACAACATTTACCAACAAATAACAATAAAAAAGGAAGATAAAGAATTCACTCTCTACAAAAAGGAGCATGTATTTGATGTTTCTTCCCAAGTATCTGATGTTTCCTTACCGTAGCATAGTAGTTGGTATGTTTTGGGGAACAGGCAGAACTTTAGACTTTAAACACTTAATCAGAAAGTGCTGAGAACTTATTCATTAGTATCATTATGTTCATGAGAGATACCCATGGATTCTGGAGGAGAAGTAATCATCGGCATGATAACTTATCTTGTGTTGAACATTTTTGGATTGAATTCTTTTATATCTCTGCTTTGTTTGATGGCAGGTGCTAGAGGTTCAATGAATATTGCGAAGAGTGATGGAGAAAATGGGCACCCTTGTTTGGTGCCTCTCTGGAGACTGAAAGTTGGAGAAGTTTCATAATTTGTCCTAATATGTGCGTTTGGAGACCAATACAAAATATTCATCCACTTTATAAAGGGTGTGCCAAACCCAATTTTTTACAATATTGTAAACACAAATTTCCATTTGGCACAATGAATGCTTTTTCTACATCTAATGAAAGTGTGTCAGATTAATAATCCTGTGTATATTAGCGGAAGACAGTCTTACAAATATTGAAGGGCTTTGTGGAGTTCACCTATTGAAAATGGAAAATCTAACATTCTGACCTGTTCTTGCAGTAATCTTGGGAGATTCATTTTACTAAGAAATTCATCAATGTCTGATGGATTATTGCCAGATGAATTTAATCTTTGTAGAAATTCATGACGACACTGTTGATTATGTTGGGATAATGGGTAAAAGTGTTATAGACGTGATAGTTGCCTTCTCTCAATTTTTACCTGATTAGCGGAGAATTTTCCAAATTTGTTGCCATGTTCAAAGTTCTATAAGCAAAGTCTTTTCACCATAAACTGTGTTTTGTTGTCTATTATTTCATTCATTTCCAATTCAAATTCTCTTATTTTATTTAGTATCTTTTACTCTTAGGAAACACCATGGGCATCCTCCAACTGCTTAATTCTAATTTCTAATTCCATCCATCCATCCATCCATTCCCCTTTTTCTTTGAGGAAAAATACATTGTTTTGCTTTGCGTTAGGGTCTTTCTGGCTTCCCAGAATTCAAGCTGATGTATCTGGCCGATTATTTTTTATCAAGTACATAGCCAATTCCTTTTTTGAAGAAATTAATTAACTCAGGGTCCTTAAGTGATGATATATTATATCTCTCTTGATTTGATTTTCTTATTCATCAAAGTGATACATACCGTTGTATGATTACTGATAGCGATAGGGTAGATTCTTGTTTTCCAAGGTATCGCTCAGTAAAGGGCTGCTTACTAGAAAACAATCTAATCTTGAGTATAGTTGGTGTACTAGTGAGAAAAACTGTAATCCTTTAGAGTGGGGTTATGGGAGCGCCATGCATCACAAAGACCAAGATTACTCATGTATTTTTTATTAATCTTGATGGACTTCAGGTTACGCTGACTCCCTGTATTACTAAGCCTGTTCAAAGCTGGGTCAAATACCATGCTGAGGTCATTTCCTTAGAGGAGTATGTTTTCTGAGTGATCAGAGAGTGATGTGAAAAAAGAGTTAAAGAATGAGGGGTCATCAACATTTGGAGCGTATATTCTAGCAATGCATAATTTCATATCTTGAATGAATATATTAACCGGTTCTAGAGTTGTAATATTCATGATAAAATGTATTTTCCTATTTGTCAGATTGGCTACACATTTTTGTCTGGAGTTGTAACCAGCTGGAAAAACATGGCAGAATTGTGCTAGGGTCAGAACATCAACTGCTGTGTTTAGTAAATGAGCCTCCTGTCATAAAACAACATCTCATCTAGAGGTATTTTAAACCTCTAGATGCATGCGTGTGTCGATATATGTGTGGCCGTTTGTGACTGTGCGTGTTTGTGTCACTCATCTGCTGTTAGTGGCTGTGTGTGATCACTTTTGTATATGTATAAATATGTGTATGCAATGATATCATATTTTATTAAAATTAAAGTGCAGCTAGTTATGGTCTTACAAAACAACAAAAAAACAGTTGAATATCTTAATAATGTAAAGGAAGGAGAAGCATAACATTAAACAAACAACAACCTTATTATAGATAAAATACCTGTTTGTGAGAGGGGGAATGTTTAAAATTTTTATGTTAAATATTTTTGCGGAACTTGTATATAACCTGTATATTTACATTGTAGTTGGACTTTTAACTTGGGGTTAAAATGGCAAAGGGGTGGTCATCTGGTCTAGGTACAGTTGTCCATTCCCAAATAGTTTATCTACTGAAATGACAGCACAGGAGCCTCAATACACTTTCTGCAGATCGGGAACAGGACTGCATCTTTCCAAGATCTCACTGGGTAACTGGTTGTTTATGCTGGTCCGTTCCTCTCAGCTCCCTGCTGCCACTTTTCACTTGCTCCTTCTGCTGAAAGTGTTTACAATGGATCTCGGTCTGTAGACATCAGGTCTTTGCGCCCAAACGATGAACTCTATCAAAGGTGATACCTTTACCAGTGTCCTCTGGTAATTTGAGATATTTTTCAAATAAGTCCTTTATGATTTTCTCTGGGTCCTCCTCACCCTGCTCCATGATTTCCAGCAAGCAGCAGGGTGTCCCTCACACTGCAAGCCTAAAGTACAATCATATTTTCTTTAATTTGTTTGTACCAGATACAAGATTTGTCTTAGATTTGTGTTAGATTCATGTTAAATCCTTGCCTTTATGTGGTTAGACAAGAGCAGCTGCTAAGAGCTCCCTAATGAATTGAATACTGACTTGTGATTCACTTAACCATGCAGCGCGTGTAGATGTGAAAGTGCGTTTTGCTAATTTACTTACTTCTCCATGGATCATTGTTGGCCTACTATTGAGTGTGTCTGCCTGTAAGCATGAGTTCTTCAGTGCTTGTGTGTATTTAATGGCATGGTACTCATGTGTCTGTGTGCTATCAGGGATCCTCATGAGAAAAGTAAGCTGATTAAAATCCTGCTTCTTTTTCCTACTCAAACCCTTCTCCTACTTTGTCACCCCCACTGTGATGACAGTGCTGTTTGCTGGAGTGTGGTGCTTTGTCTATTGGCATATTGTGTACCCATTAGCAAAGTCCTAAGTGTGTCCTACAGTCAATGAGCACACTATTCTCTTAGAATCTCTTTATCTTTCTCTCATAAATGCCAATAACACTCAAAGTGACTTGGATGTAAAGCAGTGCTTGTACTTGAAAGTGCTCAGCTGCAGTTTAAATGATGAAGCAGTGATTCATTCAAGAAACTGGTAAGGATTGCCATGATGATAGAGATGATGGCTCTGTGAGAAATTGTGTCCTCTTCTCTCCTAGGTCATTTAGCATGCCATGTGCAAGTGGAAAACACAGAGGAGTTCCACTTGGTCTCCATTAGAAAGCTGAGTAAGAAATAAAAATAGGGTGTTTCTGTTTGAAAGGGGGGCATTCCTGATAGATGATAGTGTTCTTGGGTTTGTGAGATGTTACAGTAGTGTCAGTCCAGTGTTAAGTGTGCAGAGTTGTGGAGTTCTGTTTTTCCCACTTCCTCCAGGTGGCAAGATCATAAGAGGATCCAGCTGGTGCCAATAGCCCTCATAAGAAGGAGCAGTTCCACATGGCAGTTGCCAGATGATTTTCCTCACTCAGTGTGGTAGTTTTTGTGTGTTTCGTGTTGATAGCTAACCAAATATTATCTGGGCTCCTTGTTTCATTCCAGAAGCTTGGATTCTTCCCAGCCTTCCTGCTTCCGCATTGCTCATCACTGCTCCCTCTAGTTAATGTCCATTGGAACCACCCATAAGCTACCTTCCACCCTACACTGCCTCTCCACCACCAACTACCCTCCTAAGGATTCCCAACACCATCATCAAGGCTGCCGCTCCAGACCAAGACCATTGCCTCCGTAATTCTTCTATTCCTTGGAATGAATCATCTTTTGGTTTAGAACTGTTGTCTTAAGTTGTGGACTGCTTAAGAGTATTCAGTTTGCCATGACATCCATGTTTTTGGCTTAGGATAAGAAAGACATTATAAAATGGATGTGTTACGTTCCTGGCACTGGAGCTGGCTCCACCCCCGTCTGCACTCCTGCTCAGTATCCACATCCCGCAATCAGCTCTCATCGTTTCCACCTGTCTCCACCTGCATATAACCTCCGTCCCAGCCAGTCTCCAGTGCCAGAACGTCTCGAGCCTTTCGGTGAGAACTTCCAGCATTATTTCAAGTATCCTGTCTGCCTGCCTGATCATGACCTGTCTGTCTCCGATTCCCGAGTTGCCTGATCCCTGCCTGTTTTGTCTGCCCACCTGAGTTCTGCTTCGCCAGTCTCTGGATCCTGGCTGCCTCCCCATGCTCCGACCTCGCCTGCCTGTGATTCCGAGTTCCCGCCTGCTCCTTTGGATTGCTTCCCTGGCTCAGACCCTCGACCGGCCCTTCACCACGGTTTGAATTACCCCTGGTACCTTCACTGTATTGGATTACCTGTTGCCGAACCTGGACTCCCCTGATCACGTCCTCCGGACTGCCCCACCTGCCTTTAATAAACTCTGTTAACTGACCGTTCCGCTTCTGGGTGTTTTTGGGTCCTAAATCAGATTGTTACAGGATGTATTTTAGTTTGTAGTCAGATACCATGTATGGAAGTACAAACATAGAAAAACACATCAGAAATGCGACCTAAATTTATAAGCATTTACAGCATTTGTAGGTTTTATATGGCTTTATATGGTTATATTGGTGTGACCTGAGTATTGGAGTAGATGGTAACTCTATGGCAATGCAGTGGTCAGGACAAAATGGTCAAGGCTTTGAATAAACAACACAAAATTTATATTAAACCTTTTACTTTATTTTTTGCACCCCTTTCTTCAGCTCTTTGTGTTCTGTAATCAAACAAAAACACTAGAAACACGATAGCTGACTGTAATGCTATGGTCTGTTGGTCTCATGAATTGACCTGCAGCTGTTTCCAGCTTCCAGTACATTACATTATATCTCTCATATTTTTTCTCTTAAATCTGTGTTGTATCTTTTGTTTTCACTCATCTGTCATTTGAATATCAGTGTCTTATTGAAAACTCTGAAATGTGCTCACTAATGTGCTGAAATCCTTCAGTGAGCCTGAAGAACTTAAGCACAAGTTGTTCCTTTAGGGACACTGGACATCTTAAAATTTTGGCTATACAAAAGACATAATAGCTGAATTTTTACACATTCAACGGTTAAAAGCTAATAAATAGAAGTGAGTTTGACAGATTGTTTCCATCCTCTTCATGTCGACATGACCTCACAAATGGATAAATGGTAGAAAATCACTTTTGAAGGACTGATAATACTTTTAAAAAGCACATTTCCAATGCCATTACACTTCGACATCAGAGAGAAATTCTTGCCCAAGTACTATGGATCAAAATGACCAGATTTGGTTAGAATTTTATCACTTAGTTTATCACATAGATATTTCCTACAAATACTGAGCTTCAGTGCTTGGTCAAGAGAAACAACTAGATCAGATGGAAGAACAATTCTCCTCTGCAACTGTATTTGCAATCAGATTAAGAGATTTAATTATTTTGAAAATACCTTAAACACAAAGGTTTAAAAGGATAACAGTCCAAAATAAAATTACGTTTGGATATTAATAATATTAATAGTCAACTTTATTTTATATAGGGCCTTTAAAAGAAGCTATTCAAAGCGCTGTACATAGAATAACAATCCACAAAAAACTATGACAAGAGTTGATAAAAACAAAAAAATAGAAACAGAAAATAATACCAAGGTTCCTCGTCTCAGTTTTAGAACAGCATTAACAAACAGGCACAGTGGAGCGACTTTGCGAATTTGATGATGGGAGCTTATAAGCATAACCTCAGTTTTCCCGCTGTTCAGGCAAAGAAAGTTATTGCTCATCCATGCATTTACCTCAGAAATACAGCCAGAAAGATAAGAAGCATCAATGTCTTCTCCTGAGTCAGAATAAATGTAGATTTGAGTATCATCATTAAAGAAGTGATAATGGAGGCCAAGCAATTGTAGCAGATGGTCAAGAGGAGATAAGTAAATATTAAAAAGTAGAGGGCCTAGAACTGATCCCTGAGGAATACCAGAAAGCACAGAGCAATTGTCAGACTTAAAGCCACACATAGAAATCAAATGGGAACAATCAGTAAAATAGGATTTAAACCAGTTTAAAACTGTCCCGGACACACCAAAAACCCCTTTCAAGTTGAATGAGCAAGAGATCATGATCCACATTATCGAAGGCGGCTTTAAGGTCAAGAAAAATCAGAAGTGAGGTAGCTCCACAATCAGAGGCCATCATTAAGTCATTGGTTACTTTGACCAATGCTGTTTCACTGTTATGAAATTTACGAAACCCTGACTGAAGGGGTTCAGAGGTGGCTGTAAGATGATTACAGAGTTGAGAGGCAACATGCTCAACTATTTTTGCCAAAAAAGAAAAGATTGGAGATGGGCCGAAAGTTATCAAAAATCATTCATGGGAACGTTTTCTTTTCCAGGTACAGGCGTAACAGCAACCGTCTTCAGTACTGCTGGAACGACCCCTGTGACCAGTGATTCATTTATAATGCCATGGATAGTAGGGCACCACACAACAAAGCATGATTTAAATAGAATAGTATGAATTGGATCCAGCAAGCAAGTGTTTGATTTCATGCTAGATGCCTCCCTTGTGAGAATCTTGCAATCAAGCAGTAACAAATGAGTGAAAGAAACTCCAGTGAACTGAGATGAGCGAAGGAAAGAAATGGTACCATCAGGGTTAACAGAAATTTCTCTGTGAAAATTGACAATCTTTGAATTAAAAAACTGTATAAAAGAATGGCAGAGCTGCTGAGAAACAGGCATGGTTGAAACAGGATGAACCTGAAGCAGACTGTTTATGTTTTGGAACAGGTGTCTGGGATAATTATGATTATTGACAACAGCCTGAGAAAAGTAAGATGATCTTGCAGACTCTATTAAAGCATGGTAGCCCCCCCCAGAGTATACATTCAGTCCTGTAAGGCGTCATTAGCACTCCATTTTCTGACAAGCAGCCTTATATTGTATATTAAATTGTAGGACATATCATGCTCACATTTAAAGAAATTGTTAACAGATAAATATACACACACACAGCTAATAAAGTTTCAATCCATTCATCCATTTTCTGAACCCTTTATTTCCATATGGGGTCATCGGGGGACTGGAGCCTATCCCAGTTGTCAATGGGCGAGAGGCAGACGAACAACCATGAACACTCACACTGACTCCTAAGGGCAATTTAGAATGTCCAATCAACCCACACTGACACAGGGAGAACATGCAAACTCCACACAGAAAGGTCCTGACTTGTTTCCTCCGGGAAATTGAATCCAGAACCCTCTTGCTTTCAGGTAATGGTGCTAACCATCACACCACCGCCGTCACCCTAATGAAGTTTAATTAGAAAGATTTTTTTTTTTTAGATTAAACAATTATGGAAATTTGTTGAATCTTTTATTTAATCTTTCCAGTTTATTCCCAAACACAAATCAAATAATTACTGTACCCCTGAGGAAAGAGTTACATTCCAAAACAATAGACGTCTGATGGATGCACAGATCTGGCCTTTATGGTGTCCATTGGTCAAAGACCGAGTTGGGACATCTATGGGACGTGCAAACAAGATACGCCATAGGATGTCAATAGTCAATATGCAGTTTGACATGCAAAACTTAACCTTTTGGATGGACGTCTAAATCAGGGATAGGAATGTTATTGTATACTCAATGTATTGACATGGTTGCTACTAACATGAATTCATTTTAAAAAAAAAATGTTTGACATTAATTGTCATGTAATTATAATTTCTTGAGTACATTTTTTTTTAGCGTCCATTTTCATGTTTTTCATGGAGTTTATTCAATTACTGCATGGAAGTAATCTGACCTCGTTCTGTAAAACATACATAGTGCAATTTTAGCCTTGCATAAACTAACAGCATTGTAGGAAAAAGCTACCGCTGACAGAGCAATATCCCATGGATTTGAAAGTAATGCAGCTATTAAGGCTTTTTTTCCGATAATGGAATAAGTTTGATGTGTTCTTGGCCTCTGCTTATTAGACTAATGCTATAATCACATGTTCTATGATATTAGGAATCTTGGATCATTGGCTGTAAGAAAATGAAGTGACACTACCCGAACCAGCTGTACCTACAACCCCTGGCAAAAATGATGGAATCACCACCTTTGAAGGATGTTTAATTTTGTTGAAGAAAAGCAGACCACGGACATGACTCAAAACTAAAGTCATTTCAACTGGCAACTGTCTGGCTTTAAGAAACACTAAAAGAAAAAAAAATGTAGTAGTCAGTAACGGTTACTTTTTTTAGACCAAGCAGAGGGAAAAATATAAAATCAATCAATTCTGAGGAAACAATTATGGAATCATGAAAAACAAAAGAACGCTCCAACAAGTCACTAGTATTTTGTTGCACCACCTCTGGCTTTTATAACAGCTTGCAGTCTCTGAGGCATGGACTTAATGAGTGACAAACAGTACTCTTCATCAATCTGGCTCCAACTTTCTCTGACGGCTGTTGCCAGATCAGCTTTGCAGGTTGGAGCCTTGTCATAGACCATATTCTTCAACTGCCACCAAAGATTTTCACATGGATTAGGATCCAGAATATTTGCAGGCCATGGCATTGACTTTATGTCTTTTTTCTAGGAATTTTTTCACAGTTTTTGCTCTATGGCAAGATGCATCATCTTGAAACCTGATTTCATCACCCCCAAACATCCTTTCAATTAATGGGATAAGAAAAGTGTCCAAAATATCAACGTAAACTTGTGCATTTTTTGAAGATGTAATGACAGCTGTCTCCCCAGTGCCTTTACCTGACATGCAGTGCCATATCATCAATGACTGTGGCAGTCATCTTTCTAAGTTTCATTGGAACGGCACCAAACAAAAGTTCCAGCATCATCACCTTGCCCAATGCAGATTCGAGATTCATCACTGAATATGACTTTCATCCAAAGTCCACGATTGCTATTCCTTAGCCCATTGTAACCTTGTTTTTTTTCTGTTTAGGTGTTAATGATGGTTTTTTTTTTAATCTTTACTGTATGTAAATACCATTTCCTTAAGGCGGTTTCTTAAAGTTTTGTTGTGCATTTTTTGGTTTTTAAGACATATTGCTTTAAGTTTTCTATCTTGACATTTTGATGTCTTCCTTGGTCTACCAGTATGTTTGCCTTTAACAACCTTCCCATGTTGTATGTTTTTGGTCCAGATTTTATACACAGCTGACTGTAAATAACCAACATCTTTTGCAACTTTGCGTGATGATTTACCCTCTTTTGAGAGTTTGACAATCCTCTCCTTTGTTTCAATTGACATCTCTCATGTTGGAGCCATCATTCGTGTTAGTCCACTTGGTGCAGCAGCTCTCCAAGGTGTGATCACTCCTTTTTAGATGCAGACTAATGAGCAGGTCTAATTTGATGCAGGTGTTAGATTTTGGGATGGAAATTTACAGGGTGATTCCTCAATTTTTTCCTTAGAATTGAATGATTCCATATTTTTTTCCCTCTGCTTGGTCTGAAAAAGTAACTGTTACTGACTACCACAATTTTTTCTTGATTTCTCTTAGTGTTTCTGAAAGCCAGACAGTTGTCATTTGAAATTACTTTAGTTTCATGTCATGTCTTTGATCTGCTTTTTTCTACAAAATTAAAAAACTGAATGAACACCCTCCTAGGCTGGTGGTTCTATCATTTTTGCCAGGGGTTGTGTAAGTGGCATTGCCCACCTTCAACGAGCATCAGGTAAAATTGGCCATAGATAAAATGTACCGGTAATTACTTTTGAAAACAACTATAGTCCATTAAAACATTCTGAAGTTGCACATTTACATGAATGCATTTAACAGGCAGAAGAGGATACTCTGTTGGCAATTTGGCAGCTGAGGTTCAAACTGTAAATTTTAAAGCTACCAAACTACTCTGGCAGCTAACTTTTGTATTAATCCAGTATTGCTTGTAGATGATACAGTAAAACATTGTTGTGCTTTTCGCAGATTATCTTTGCATAATTTTTAATCATTTGTCTATTAATGCAGATGGAGTCATGAAACATGATAATGATTAGAAAATTACAACATTCAGACATCTATTTGTGTAATGGGAAACTAATGCATAGCTGAAGAATTTGGTAACTAAATGTTTTCTGCAACCCACCAACATGTTTAGTTTAGCTGCCTACTAAATAGCATGCAAATGAGTTTATGTGAAAAAACAGTAAATGATCAATAATATTCTGGCTACACACTCATGAATGTAATTAGAACAATAGGAACATTTATTTCATACCTGAAAAGTTAATAAAGAAAGATCCTTGGACACAATGTTTGTTATTTAGCAACTGCATTTATAATGAGACATAATGGTTAGAGCTCCTCTTTTCACTTGTTATATCAATTACTTATCACTCCATTATTTCCCACACCCCAGATTTAGATCTGCGGGCTATGGTGGCTGCTGCTATGGTAGCTTTCCCTTGCTCAAACAAAGAACCGTGAGTTACACCCATGTGTAATGGCCCTACAGGGTTCGGCCTGGCACAGCTCAACATGGTTTTGGTCATAAGATGTCCTGCATTCTAGGAATTGGATATCTATCATCTCTTTATACAAAGGTTTTGGTACTGACAGGTAAAAACGTACCACGGAATCCATGTCTTTTAGTGATGTTTTAATACCATGAGGTATCAGAAACTTGTTTATTCTCTGCTTTCACAGTATTCACAAAACCTGCTGGCTGATGGTGGTTGGATATACACCTTTCAAGGATATGTAATGTACCCACGACAGTTTTTCCTAACAGCTCGGCATCGTAATCACTGGTAATTTTCCCTGTCATGACTAAATCATTCCATCAAAGAAACAGAAACGTAGAGGAGCTGGATATGAAAAAGAGCAATCACTGAATTGATTGTTAACAAAATAAGCTTTCTATTCTCTGGTCATTCTCATTCCCAAATAGCAGTCTACCCCATATCTGCTGTTTTGTTTACAACAGCAGAGACTGTAGACTCTGTAGACAATATACCATGCTTGTCCTATTGAATGTGCTGGAATTCTATGGTCAGCCTTTTAACATTACCCAAAGGTGCAACTAAGAAATAATAACTTTCATACTGGGAAAAATTTGGTAAGCGACAAGAAAACATGTACCTATAACTTGCTAAAGCTATTAACAAAGCCACAGCTGTACACATCAATCCATATTGGCATCATCATTGCTGCTGTCGTGATTGTTTTATGCTGTAAACTGTATAAAACTGTAAAGTCAATCTGACATAAACATTACATACGATTTTAAATGGTTTATAAGGAGCCACAATCAGCCCATCATCCACTAAAGAAATATTATTCTCAAATCCATTTAATAATCCTTAGTAAGATTCTCAGATGTGCAATGGTTCATAATTTGGCTCTACTTCTCTTCTGGCCTCTTGGATTTGAAAGCTGGTGGGTAGCTCTCAAAGAGCCATCTGTTATAATTATGTAGACCCTGTAGAGAATAGTGATGACTAAAGTGGGCTTCTAATTGAATTGGGTGTACAGGTAATTTTGTCCCAATGTTGGGTTGGTTGGAACAACCACCAACTACTCCCGCACAGGCATGAAATCATGCTTGACAGAGTAGTTGTCTAATGTAAAATGCATAGCCCATGTACATGTGTAGTGCAGTGCCTGAGAAGAAGAGATGTGAGAAAAAAAAGTGTAAATGAAAACCAAAAGACTTTTGTAGATTGAGATTGTACATATCGTTGAATGTAAAACACCATAAAAGAGTCACAGCTAAAAGTAAAATAGTCATGAAAATCAATATCATTCAACAGAAATAGAAAATGGAATTTAAAACTGTGGTGGAGTTATGGGATTTTGTCTGGTGGCTGCAGATTGATTCACATTCAAACGGTGAAAATGGCCACAACTGGGACACAAAAGGGGCTGGAAGATGGCACAATGCACACAAAGTGGAAAAGCCTAGAGTCCCTTGCTGAGCAGTAATGTTTAAAACAAAATTACTATCAAATTTCATCGTTGCATCCAGTTACTGTTATTTCCTTTCTTTTATTCAATTTAATGTAGGTTGCATCAAAATATACTTTTTTTAGATTACGCCTGCCAGGTCTTGCACTCTTCGCTATACACAAAAAAGGCAGGACAAAAGAACATCTTATTGAAATAACATCCATCTATTTTTGAAGTATGTACTTTGAAGCACAATGCATACATTAGTAGTAAAGTTGCAAAGTTGTCTGTTTCCTGCCTTTGATACATTTTTATATGATTCTGGGCTGAACATAAAGTATAATTCTTTATCCACTGTGTCAGATTATTGTCCTTATTTCTGACTTGTCAGACTCAGTATGGCAAAAGTGAACCAAGTGTGAGAAAAGTCATGCTTAATCTTTGGGATTGCTAAAGCTGTTAACAAAGCCAAAGCTGTACATATCCATCCATATGGGATTTTAGCATTTGATTTGTGGATTCAAACCAACCAGTGATTTTGGGGCTTCAGTAGATGAACATACATGATTTCAGTTTAAATTTAATTTTACTGTTCCTGTTGGTAATACACTAAGACGTCATGGTTTCAAATCATGCACGGAAGGTTCCCCTGCTTAAACCAGCACACATCAAGCCCCGCCTTAAGTTTGCCAATGACCATTTGGATGATCCAGAGGAGTCATGGGAGAAAGTCATGTGGTCAGATGAGACTAAAATATAATTTTTTGGTCATAATTCCTGTAACCGTGTGTGGATACAGAAGAATGCTGAGTACCATCCCAAAAACACCATCCTTACTGTGAAGCATGGGGGTGGTATCATCATGCTTTGGGGTGTTTTTCTGCACATGGGAGTGCACAAGGAGTGCCTGTCCCCAGACCTAAACCCAGTCCCCAGACCTAAACCCAATAGAGAATCTTTGGAGGGAGCTCAAACTCCGTATTTCTCAGCGACAGCCCAGAAACCTGACTGATCTAAAGATCTGTGATCTGTGTGAAAGGGTGGGCCAAAATCCCTCCTGCAGTTGTGCAAACCTGGTGAAAAACTACAGGAAACGTTTGACGTCTGTAATTGCAAACAAAGGCTACTGTACCAAATATTAAAATTGATTTTCACAGGTGCTCAAATACTTATTTGCAGCTGTATAAATAGTTTAAAAATCATGTATTGATATTTCTGGATTTTTTTTTTATTATTATGTCTCTCACAGTGGACATGCACTTATGATGACAATTTCATACCCCTCCATGATTTTGAAGTGGGAGAACTTGCAAAAAAGCAGGGTGTTCAGCAACTTATTTCCCTCACTGTATGAAATTAAACGTCTAGTATGTGAAATGAAAATTTCTCTAATTTCTCTCATATAACCCACCCAAAAGATCTTATACAAAGTAGTCAGAACTTTATATAAACTGGTTAAAAGCTCTAACTTTCATACTGAAACGCTCTTATACACACTTCTAAAACTCTCATGCACACATTACGGAAAATTACTCATACACACTGTGAAAACCTTTCATAAACACTACAGAAAACCTTCGATTCACACAATAAAGAAAACTTCTCACACGCACTACTGAAAATTTCACTAGAAACAGAAGTCAGCCTGGTTAGCTTTGTGCCATTTTTGCAATCCACAGCCAATATTTTACATAATATTTTAATTATTGTTTAAAAATATTTTAGATAAAATTATTTAAATAAAATTATTATTGTTCAACTACACTCTGAACACCAGTAGTATTTTTGTGTGCGTGTGTGCAAAAAACAATGATATCTTATCGAGTGCTCACACTTAAAAGTGAAATAAATCTTGATAATAAGGGGCTCCACCTTCTCTATTGTAGGAAAAAATCGTATAAATCTTGAATCAGTCTCACCCTACTTTCGTCAGAATTCTCATTTGTCCTGAGTTTATGGAAAAAAACGTTGAAACCACAGCGCTTTAACTACTTTATTGAATATCAACTAATAAACAGGAAAGGGCCCTGCGATGGACTGGCGGCCTGTCCAGGGTGTACCCTGCCTCTCGTCCGTTGACCACTGGGATAGGCTCCAGTTCCCCCCATGACCCCATGAGGGAATAAGCGGTATTGATAATGGATGGATGGATGGGATTAACAGGAAAGGTAGTTGACTATATAAGGGGGCATAGGAAAACAACATATTGAAAGACAAAATTGAAAAATAAGCTAAAACCTTATAGTTATCGTTGAATGTTTTAACTGATAATATTAGAGCTATTTTACTTCTGGTTGTGGATTATTCTATGCCACTGTACTATCCAAAAGGGAGAAGATATGGTAGACCTTACTTTGTTGTTACTTTTTACTTTGTTGACACAAAACCAGTCAGCTGCGAGCTCATCAGGCCAGTGGTTAGGAAATGTAAGTGTTTCCTGACCAAACAAAAACAAAGAAAGCTGGTATCTTTCTGTTACCCGATTCTGTTTCTTTTTTTTCTTTTTTCTTCAGACCCTAACTCTTTTCATCCTCATCTCTAAGCATACTGTCTTATTCTCATGTTTGTTCTTTATGTTGTTCATTTCTCTGCCTTCCATTCTTGTGTTTTCCCAGTATGAGATTTAAAAAAAAAATCTAATAGAGTTGTAGCAATGAAGCAGAAAATGTGTCTAAAGGCAACAGTTCTTTTCTTTGAGGTCATCCGGGGGATGTTGTTCTCAAAGACTTAAGGGAGTTTAAAAGTGTCTGGTTTAAAACACTGATGAGTGAGTCAACCTTTGGGTTCATGTGACGGATCTCTTTTGTCTTTTTGTAAAAGTGCGGCCAAAGCCAGAAACAAAAATTCAACGAAACTTGGCAAAAAAACTAAAACATACAAATAACAGCACCAGGGAACACACCTGAAAAGACACGGAAACACACTGGGGCAAACATATGGTGGGTACAATGAGAATCTTGAACAGGATGAAATGACAGGACAACTTTTATTGATAAGGTGCTATGGACTATGAGCAGGTGAGAGAGGAAATACAGGTGCATGGAGTTGCATGATAAGGAGGAAAGAAGCAAACCGAGGGAAGTTAAGTAACCTGAGACACATTGGGAAGAAACAGGAAACCAAGAATGCTACTAAAATAAAACAGGACACTAAAGCGTGCTAAAACAGAACTAACAAAAGCAAAATACTAAACAACACCTTCATACATATTTTTTTTTTTTAAATTAATTTATGTGAAAGTATCACAGAATTATTCAGTTTGCAATGTACTGCAAAATCCAAACGAAAAGCCATGCTTTGAACACTATGGTTCAATTCAGACCCTTCAGAAAGAAGACAACTTAATTCGTCTTTGGCACTGCTCAAAGTGCTCACAATCTATGTAGTTAGCCAGATGTTATATGGTACCGTTTAAAATGGCTGTACGTTTTATATACAATATAGTACTTCACAACTGTCCTGTCATAATCAGTATCGAGCAAGCTCAAGCTTTTCATGAACTGTTCAGTTCATAGAGAATAGATTATTTGTGCCTTTCAATTAAATCAATTATACAAGACCTATCTTAAGAAATGGATATGCATGAAGAACAGATGTGTTTCATTATTAATCTGTCTGTCAGTTGTTGGGAAATCACCCCCCTGCAGGCAGCAGGCACTGTGATACAGGTTGTTTGGGAGTGATTGTCAAGGACCTGCAGATAATGTATTTTCTCACACTCGATGGATGCTCAGCTTCACACTCGTCAAACTGTAAGTTTTAGAGACTGTAGTTCTGACTTAATTTTTTAGCACGATTAGAGCATTTTAAAAGAAATATGATCTAAATAGAATTCCAGTAAATGAGACAATATGTCAACAGCTTTTCCATTTTGGGACCAATGTTTTGCTAAAGACCTGGTGTAGCCAACACCACATAAAGTAGCATTAGGTTTTCTTTAAAGAAGAATTCTTCAAATAAGATGTTATTACTTGATTAGCATAAATCCTTATGTGCACGTTATAGCAATTGAGCTGTAGAGGAAATGCGACCTCGGCTACTTGGATATATGGTCCTAATCCTACAAATATCAGATTTTTTCGAAGGTGACCTATGTCTCTATAGCCAGTTTGCATTCATCCGAACTGCATCTCACTGATACTCAAGAAATGCCACTATTCTGCATCAGCTATGGCGGATGATAACGCAGAGAACAGTCAGTGGAGAGAAAGCAAGGTTTCAGACTTAAATAATAGTTTTGGGGACAGCTCTATCTGGGCCAAACTTGAAGAGTCTTTTCGGAGCTGATGTGATTTTCCCAAGAAATGGCTGAGCGACGGTACAAAAGTTATAAACACGCTCGTTACGTGTCACGTCATTGCATCCTCTACTGCACATACATTTTTAGGTTAATCATTCACACAGAATATCATGTAGAAGTTGCATATATTTGGAAATGTGCATATTACTATATGCATATAAATGTATTGTATTCATGGAGATTTACTGTTCTATAAAAAATATGTTTCTTAATTATATTAATCGGAGGCTATACAAATACTTTAGTAAATGTATAACTTCCTCTTAGCAAAACTAGTGACAAAATGTTACGTTTTTTTTTAGCATATTTGATAACAAATGTGTATGTAGAAATGAAGGGGCTGCCAGTGGGTAGATTACCTGCTCAATCCTGGCCTTATATCACTGTGGACAGGAACCCCCCCCCCCGCAATGCCGCTTTAAATGGAGCGCTTTATTTTGTGTCATGTTTGTGCTGGTGCCAAGCCTGGGTAAATACAAGGGTTCCAGCCGGAAGGGCATCTAACGTAAAAACTCCTGCCAAAACTGACCATGAAAGTCAAGACTGGTGCACTGTGGCTACCCCTGACGGGTAGAGCAGAAAGGTAACGATAACAACTTGCTTAATTGAAACAGTCCAAGCTAAGTAGCTCTAGCTACCGACTAAGGTAGTTTTCGCTCACATAATTTACACATCGAGTTTATTAAAACTAACATTACCGCCAAACCTTTCATGTTGTTAGGTCATAAGAAATAATGTCATTTTCTACGTCTAAACTTTTGATCTATGAAACAGCACTTTGATAATAAGTTATTTAATTAATAAACTAAATTCAAACTATTAAAATGTACCTTTTTTAACGTTTTATTACAATATCATTACTGATGATAAAATCAGAGCCTAAACCACACAGAGATGGGAGAGTGATCTCTTGGTAGAAAAAAAGCTCATGGAGAAAACTGTTGGGAATCCCCATCTGAAAGGGTTTAGTGGCTATAGTCAATTTTTACTGACTGCATGTGCACTGTATGCAATATATTAAAGCCTATCTGATTTGCAGATAATAATCTCCAGATGTCTTAGCATTTAGCAGAATGTTTTTTTCTTCCCTTTGTTGCATGTGTCAAAAATCATTAAAAAAATATGTACTGGAACCAGGTGGCGTGTCGGTTTGCACCTTACAGCAAGAGGTTTCGCTGTTTCAATCCCTGGGAACTAGGACCTTTCTGTGTAGAGTTTGCATGTTTTCCCCTGAGTCTGTGTGGCCTCTGGGAACTCCGGCTTCCCCCCACTGTCCAAATATGTGCATGTTAGGTTAATTAGACACAATTAACAAAATAAAAACTAGGATTGGATGTGAGTGTGTGTGGTTGTTTGTCTCTATGTGGCCCTTCAGTGGACTGGTGGCCTGTCCAGGATGTACCCTTTCTCTCGCTCATTGTCACCTGGGAAGTACTCCAGCCTCCGCAACCCCACTGGGAATAAGCACTATAGATAATGGATGGATGTACTGGATCTGTATTTCAGATCTGTATCTGAAATGCTGACGTTGCCTCATTTTTCCCATCAGGGTTGCCCCAGTGTTTTACCTTTGACTTACATGATAGGTTTGACAAAAGTATTTATACCAGATGCTCTTCCTGACGCACCCCTCCTATATATATTGGAATGAGCACAAACAGAATGAAGAAAACTGCACCCTGTTTTCTGCAATACAGTTACTGGGATTTCAATGTCCTGGCCTAAGACAACTTGACATGTAGCTGGGTGCCTGCACCGACCAGTTTCGAGCCACAGCCTCTCCAAAACTTTAAACTTAAATGATTGGCTTTAAACAAGCAGAATATAAATAAGTGTAGTTTTTCTTGTGACCCACAAGATTGAAAATAATTTTAATTTGACAGATTTTTGGTTATTACTTAGTATGTTGTTAGGATTTTCTATTTCATTATAGCAGCATCAAAGCAGCAGGTAAAGACTGTGTATACTGTATGTATATGGTACAAGGTTTTAGAAAAAAGTCTAAATGTATTGATTTGCATCAATAATTATAAAATCATATTTGTGGAAGGATGATTTAACCAATAGCAGAAGAACTGTGCTTTTCATCTGGGAGGAACTGAATATGGATATACAGCTGCATTTAAAGTGCTAACTGTATAGCAACTGATCAGCTAATGAGTCAGCAATCCAAACACAAGTTTAGATGTTGATGAAAATGACGATGCTCTAAATGAAGTGCCCTTCCAGACTATCTTTCTTATACCAAATTTTACTGATATCACTATATGAGGTAGGATCTATGGAATAATATAACAGTTTACATGCATATAAATAGAGAGCCATGACGTCGCAAGGCTGTTCTATTCAGTTTTACAAGCCATAAACAAATCTTTACGCTGTGTTTAACAATATTTACTGGCCATTCAAACGGGTTTCTTTTGATTATTGTGCGTAGCATTCCTGAAACACTGCCCATACTTGACCTTCATGTCAGTTCAATTTTAATTTAAATTACAAAAACAAAGTTGAATCTCTTTACCATGCTCATCTTTTAGGATATGTGAACTCGGTTCCCTGTCCTGAACAAATACACAAACATTCATAAACATTCCCAATCATCCAACAATTAGATATTTGGAGAAACACCCCATTTATCTCTGACATGTTTGTGCAGAAAGTACCTGCAAATCAATGACAATGGTAAGTGAATAAAATTCAACCACAGCCAGAGTAAACAGACTTATGTAGTTAATCTTGTGTGAGGGTTTAAAAAAATCATATAATTAGATATTAATTTTATATTTACGTATAAAAATTATGTAACTTACTGATTATTTATGCTGTGGAGTTTATTACTTTAAACAAGAAAATTAATAAAGGGAATCAAACACAAATGGGACGATTCAAGAAAAGCAGAAACCCCTAAAATAATAAGAGCAATATAGTGCTCTTTTTGACAAAGAAGTAACTAAATTCAATACACATGCACAGCTTTATACAGAGTGCAAACTGACCTTCCAGTAAGTGTGCAGCCTCCCTGGAGGCTGTCATCCAACTTTTTGACAAAATACCTTGGCTCCAGGTCTCTTCATTCATGCAGTATAGCAAGGGGCTGCAGAGGCCACTTTGTATTGTACTATGTGTATAGTGTAAGTCATCCAGTGGCGGAACAAAGTAAAGGTGATCACCATGAACTTTCTCCAGTGAAACCCTTTATATTTCTTTTCTGTGAAATGACCTTCACAACAATGACACATGTAGAGATGTCAAGCTGAGAGTATAGAGAAAATGGCGAGTGGGTTAGTTAGATAAATGCTCTCTTAATCAACTTTTTAGGTTCCTGTCATGACTATTTTATTCACTTTCACAGTCTAACATAATTTTGATGGGCAAAAACTGTGCTCTATTGCATGTGATTATATTACAACCATGTTCTACATTACTGTTGTTAATTTGAAAAAATGAATCATAAAAGTAATCATAGGTGCAATTTGAGGATTGTTCATTCAAATTATGCAAACCTTTTAAAATGAGAGGTTCTTTCTCCCACCTGGAATTTCTGAGGTCTCAAGTAAACATAAAGCTTTTAGTCCACTTAGGAGACACTTTGGTTGTCTAGTTTTCAGATTTGATGCACTTATCTATAGATGTATGTAAATAAGTAACATTAGCAGCTCCTAAGGATCATACAAGTTGCAAACATGCCTGGGTGTCAGTGATGGCATTATTATCTTTGTAAATGTAAGTGTCACAATCAGCATAAGTAGTCAAAAAAAACCTTCTTTAAGAGGTGCATAATAAAGTAGCATGAATGAAGCTAATGAAGGCACAGCATGTGGTTTGTGAAGATTTACTGAGGTGAGGTGTTGTTTGGAATAAAGAAACATGATATTGGACACAGGAGCGCAAGGTTAAAAAAAAAGCTTGAAAGACAGGTAAAATAGCAGATCAGGGAAGTGATGGCAGGAAGGACAGGACACTCACGCACACATTAACATGTTTCATCAGGTTTCCTCTCCATCCTGTTCTCCATCATACCTCTCTCCATGGAGTTGCCAGCAAAATGGCTGTCTTTTAAATGGCATACTAAGCATGCTTATCATCAAGGTTTCCTCTCTCTGTACACAAAACAAAACAGCACAGCTGAGAATTTGCATTTGCATAGTTCCATATACACAATTGCACTGTACTATGCTCTGTTTGTTTTTTTTAACAAATGAAAACGCGTCTACAATTTCTACAATCACTCAGACACGTGTCTTCTAATAACTTTTCAACCGTTTTCACAACCAACTGCAACGTTTGCTTTTCTTCTGACATCAAGAGTGAAATACAGTGTTGCCAACAAGTGTTTCTAACAATATTTTTTTTGCCATCAGACTCTCTCGGTTCTCACTAGTTAATAGACTTAGTCCACTGAGTCCAGTGTTACTCCGTGCTAATCTTATGTGAAGATTAAACAAGTCTAAAAGAGAGCATTTACATTGTATGACCCCCTGCTTACCATTGATACACTGACAATGACTATAGCTTCACCCTTGCTATTTACACAGGGAGTCACCAAGGCAAATATTTGTTTCTATGATGTATTACTTCTTGTAATTTGAATGCAGTGACTAAGGACATTTTAATCTCTGGCCTGGAGCAGATAAGAGAAAAATTAGCTTTTGATACATGAGAATATGGTGGTAAACATCAAAAAAGCACCCCACCATCCTCCAAATTGCTTGAGGCATCTTCCCTAAGCGTTTTGTTTTGAAGGTGAAAATATGCTGTTAAAATGGTAATGGCGGTCAGTCCAGTGTATGGTTGTTGCTCCCTGTAAATACTGTGTCAGCCTGCAGCCAGTCAGTAATTTCTTTGTTTTAACTCCACTGGAATGAACAGCTCCCTGTGATTTTTTTCCCTCTCTTTGGCTCGTTTTTTCTACCTAAAAAATAAATTCAGATTTTCAAAGGGAGGACAGCAATGGATTAAGGAAACAAGAATGATGGGGTAAAGTAAGGAGAGAAGAAGATATTTTAGTGAAAGTGTCAAGTTGATCATTTGAGAGAGCAAATAAAAGAAAAGAGAATTATAATAGTATTATAATAGAACCCAACCGTTTACAGAAATGGATACATCTTAGGCCCAGCTTCTTCTGCATTTGCTAAACCTGCCATTTTAGGGTGATTGACTATAGTCACTAAGCACACAGAATAGGTTGTAAGCATTTTCCACAGTCGCACATAAGTTACTCACCTACACAATTGCAATGAAATTGAGTAATTCCATATTTTGACATGTATGTAGTGTCCATGTGCACATATGTCAGCGTCATCACAGCTACAGCATTAAATGGAGAGCTTAAATAAAAGGCTGGATGGACGATTGAACTGTCTTCATTTAGTTCCAGTCCTCCTGAGACAGACGTCTATATGTGTAATCCCTTCTCAGTGCCATTTTTGGTCCAGCTTTCAAGTTGCCTATCTTGCTCTCTCTCTTTGTATCTCCTATTTTCCCATGTCAAACTACCCATGTGAAGAAAATGGGTGCTTCTCCTAGAAAGATGGAAAGAGTACTTGTGGTCTTTTGAACCTGTCAAACATTCGATAAGAATATGTAAATTCATATATTCATCTATAATTGGTGCAAAACTTTGCTGGTACCGTACTTTCCCTCATTCAGCCTGTGATAGTGTCCTCTGTTTAAATGTTCCTATCAATTAGTAGTGCACTAAAGATTGCTTGAGGCAGCAGAGCTCCACCTTACTTATTCAGCCCATCATATTTTATAGATGCCAGTGAGTCAAATGCACATCTGGTATCAGAGGGACCAGTGTGCTGAGTGGTCAGCCGTAGAATCTATTTTCAAGAAGTGGTCCAATAAAGTAGAGGTCTAATGAGCAATGGAGTGTGAAAACGTGATGCTTGGTTGAATAACAAGGTCGGTATCATTGAAGGACTTTGTCCATATAGATGATGATACTGACCAATTCCAGAGAACTTTATCTCAAAGAGCAGTTTTGATCAGGACCTGTTTTAAAAGGTGAAAAATATTTTCTTTTACATGTAATTTAAAACCAACCAGTGCAACACCTAGATGAAGAGTTTTTTCATTTTTTATTGTGTTACATAGCATCTCTTGGACACTAAAATACCGTTTAAGTTAACCCTAACAAAAGCCAATGTCTAGGTTATTCTAAATGGCAATTACAAATGTACAATTATGTGAAAATGTTGTTAATTATATTGCGTAAAACCTGGAGTGTGGTCCTCCAGATACCATTTTTGTTTAGAGTCGCTAAGGCATACAATACACAGTTATTTGGAGTGGGAGGAGTGACAAGAAAATGGGGCACAAAAGTAAACCAGTCTCAACGGTATCATGTGACAGCAATTTGCAGACCAAACCACACACTACATAAAACAATACAAAACAGAATAAAATAAAACTCACAATATATCGCTTTGAACAACTAAATCATACTTATATGTTAAAACGAACCAACGTGAATTCTGATTTCCGGACCCTAGTTGTTCTTGTGAACTTCAAAACATGACTTTCTTAAATATCAACAACACAAATACATTTCCAAAAGAATAACTACAATATGGTCCATATACTGTAAGGATTCCTGCACATTGAATAAATTGGCCTAAACCCAAAATTCTGAAAGTAATAATCCTGCTTTATGTATGAAAAAAAGGAGAGGGGTTATGGAGTCAGAGGTTCCAGAACATGACTCACTGTTGGAGACCAGCCTTTACCACTGTCCCTTTAGTGACATGTAAAGGATAGCTCGTATCACCTTCAAGAGGCATCCAGAGCTTGGAAACAGGTCGAAGAATAACACTAGTGCTTGTCTTCATCTTAGCCTGGCGAACGTGTCTTCTGCCGTCCTCCAGTGTTTGGACCACCCAACCCATAACCCATGAATTACGTAGGGCTGTTAAATCAATGATAAGATCAATCTCAGTCAGTGGCAACCGACTTCAGACATTTATCTTTATATTTTCTTCACAACACAGAAATCTGAGCATTGTATTGGTTCTTTAGAAACCTTTAGCTATATGCCTCTTAGTACATGTTTGAAATATAAATCCGCAGCCATTTAATTTGAGAATGTCAAGTTTATCCTTGTAAGATTTTTGTTTCATGGGCCTAAAAGTATCAAGGTTATGACTTTTGTTTTGACAGAAGAGACATTGTTTTTGTGTGTGTGTTTTTCTTTTTTCTTTTTTTTTGTGTAGTCATCATTTACTTTACAAGTTCTGTGTTTCACAATGCTGGTTTTACATCCGCATTAAACACGTCTCTCTTCTCTTTTACTCTTGCAGTGCTGTCCTCTCTTATGTTTCGATTACTGCCATCCCTGCGTGAGGCAAGCTCTTGTATGTTGCTAAACAATGGATGTGAAGCAATTTTTGCCTGCTTATTCACAAAAATAACCAAATTGGCAAATCTAGCCCTCATTCCAGTCCTTCCCTGGATGACACAAGCAACCCCCTAACTTATCTCTCAATCTTCAGGGAAGTTTTGAAACTACTGCCCTCATATTAGTAAGCCTAACCATTTCCTCAATATAGTCCATGCTGTCTACAGTATTACAACTAGTGAGGAGCACAGCAACATCAGTGAGACTTTCTCCATCCAATAGGCTCAGCACAACTGCCCTTTACTGTCAACATCTCAAGCTTTGCATTAGCCATGGCAAAAGCCCATTTTAATTTAAATTCCATTTTCCTTGCCTTAAGTGATGCTTCCTCTTTCTATAGCTTTTGTTTCATTTTCAAGGCATGCACTTATAAAGCTGCTCTCTGAGCATCCACCTTAAGCCTGGCAGAAGATGCAGTTGAAGGCACACGTCAAGAAACCACAGAAGGAGATTGATTGCTATCCTTTGTTTCGTCATGTTTAGATGACAACATAGAAGCACTTTCTGCTGGCCCAATTTTTGATTTCCTACTTTGCTTTAGCTTCTTATGAACTCTGTTTCACAGCATCCAGCCAACCTTCAACTTTCTTAACAAAGGTTTTCAGGTAGATGGCCTTTGGCTCATACCAATACACCCAAACATTATGCATTTCCTCTTGGCTTGGGTGTCCTTTAAGGTTCTCATTTGCCTGACAAAACTCAATTTAGGTGTTTGCAAAGGCAGAATTTATCTTAGCAGCCACCTTACAGTCATCCTCCACAAGAGCTTCTATCCGTTTTTATGTTCTTGGTAAGACAGCCAAACTTAGCCTTCCTTGTTCCTTTAAGCTGGTTAAGTTTCGCTTCCTGTATTTAAAGAGTAGGTCTAGACACTTTTTTTTGCATCCTTTTCCATCTCTGTTTATTCCCTTTTATTCACTCCGACAAAGATCTCTTGCAATTGAATAGCTTGCTAAAGATAGTCACTCTGAGATTTAGACCAAGAGCATGTGTACTTATGGAGATCATTACAAATAAGCAATGATTTCTAAGTTCCAATAGTCAGTAACTAAACAAATGGACCACAAAAAGTCATAGACCACTACAGCTGGTTAAAAGATTACAACAGTTGCAGGTTTTTTGCAAAAAGACAGATGAAATACAAATATTGCAAGAAGTCATGTTATGAGCCTGGGTAGTGGGATCTAGTAACAGAAACTTGACAGAAAAACTGAATCTTTTCAGTCTAAATGAACTTCTCTTTATTGGTGAACAAAAATCAAACCAAGAGACTGTCAAAAATGCAAAAGTACAACAAGAAATCCCCAAAGAAACACTGGGAAAAAATTACAAACAAAATATAATGCACAGCAGGAGAAGGGAGAAAAAAATGTCACACCAATGTCGCTGTGCAGGCTACAGGAGAAAAATCTCTTACAAGAGAAAAGCAGTCTGAAAAAATCGTAAAACGAAAAAAAATTATGAAAAACTGCTTAGAAAAGCACATAGACTCAAACTGGTGAACCTGGCAAGCTTAAATACAATACGTGTGTGCCAATGGGCCACAATCCCCAGATGCCTTCAGGGGCAAACAAATAAACTAAAAAAAGAAAAACCCCAAAGTGTAAGAACGGAACAAGTCTTCTCTCTGATGTGTGTTTCTCTGAGAAGGTACAGTATTAAGGAAGTGAATTCATCTTTTTTTTCAATTGCCCAAGTAATGAAGTGTAGATAATGGATGCAGCCCAGGGATTGAACATATACTATGAAATCTTTACAAGGTATTCTTTAACAAGAAAGAAATATGAATCAAATATTTTGCGCATGTGATCTCATCAGTGGCGGCTGGTGAAAAAAAATCTTGGTGGGGCTGGTGTGCCAATAGATTTCCCTGCCTAACCCAGTACATGCATTCAAGTTAAAAGTCGTAAAATTAGTACAATTACACAATAATGATTTAATTCCCTTATCAGAATCAGCAGTTTACATATACAGTTAACCATTTGAAGCTATATTAGGTATTATTTTGGAAAGGAACAGTATGAAATACAACACTCAATTTTACTATTTGTCACCAAACACACAAAGTAGGCGCACAGGTGGTTAGCTTAACACAGTTTTCCATATGAACTCGTGATATTTCATGTTTCTTAGTTGTTCAGAGAGGTGTTTTAAGTCTGTCTATCCAGACTGTGTCCACGTCAAATCACTCCGGTCACTTTTAAAATGATGCGGGAAAAACATAAAAGTGCATTGGCCGTCCCACCAGCAGTCAGCCAGGACTTACGCTGGAACCAGCTTCTGTTAAAAGGCCGGCTGTAGGACTTAGCTTTTTCATTAGTTCGCTGCGTTAAATTTATTTCGGACTTGTCAGGTCCCAGCTCCTATTCATGAATTTTTCCACCATTGTCCTTCTCATGAAAGGGTAAAGACCTCAGTAAAGATCTCACTGAATTGTGTGAAAGCTGCTCTTAAACTGTTGTCGTCGTGGTCATCTCTACGTCACAGCCTGACTGACCACTAGCTATACGTCTATGGCTTTGGGGCGCCAGCTCCAGGCGCCCCAAAGCCAATAATTTTGGCGATGCTGATTGGCCAAATATTTAATATTTTTCCCTAGCAACATTTTTCAATTGGTTATTTCGCTGCACTTCTGGAGCGCTTGGGGCTAGCGCCCCAGAAGAGACACGGTACGTTCTGTGGGTTGAAATGCACTGTTGAATGAGTCAGTTGGTGGAAGTGTTGTTTTAATAATTCATATTACATGTAGCCACATATTATTAAGTAAAACTGACATTGATAATACTTTAAAAGTAAATATATATATTATAACTTTCCCCCTCCACATCTAGGGGGGGCAGCGCCCGAGCGCCCCCTATGGGCCGGCCGCCACTGGATCTCATATTGTTAGCAACAATCATATGCGCACATAAAATACAGTACATAATGTATATCAGCTGCAAGCAGCCTGTTACCTTAAAACAAAACCCACACATTATTTTATCTATGTAACACATAAATCTGTTTAATTCAGTTTCTTGTTCAAGTGGCCATATGCTACCAGAGCAAAGCCAGTAGTAACTAGGCAAAAACATCACGATACGGATTCAACGCCACATCATTCATATATGAGTCTCCTCACATCTGTCTTCTACAAACACAGAGAGACATAACCACAAGGCAAGATCAGATACTTCAGAGTGCTGAGTGTGGATCTTTTCTCACCTAAGTCTCAGATGAGTTGGTTGGAGGCCATTTGTCATTGATGAACCCCTCAGGCACAGCGTACACCAAGGACAAATTCATTTGATGTACATCTAACATGGTTTCTTTATTGATTGAAGCCTGTTCAACACCCTAGCAGAAGCTTTCATAGAAGAGAAAGAAAAGAAAGCAACATTTGTTTTATTTCCACACTAACTGAAATCAGACACCACTGTAAAGGCTACAATATATACATTTTTGGTTGCAAAAGTTACCAATAGATAGATAGATAGATAGATAGATAGATAGATAGATAGATAGATA
>JABUIW010000018.1:308365-318579 GCA_013363375.1 Menidia beryllina | reverse complement strand
ATAGATAGATAGATAGATAGATAGATAGATAGATAGATAGATAGATAGATAAAAAAAAGATTGGCTATCACATAATAATAAGATAGTGAATTTAATTAGATTCCATGTCTAATTAATTTTTTGCGGACAGTGGTTAGTTATTGCACATATTGATGGATGATAAATTCCCCTAGGACCTCAAATCTGACAAGAAATGCAATCAAATGGCTGAGAGGTTTTGTCAAGAGCACAATACACAGTTGCAGTGCTAAGTATTGTTTCATTACATGAAATAGAGCTGTTTAAAAGTCTAAATTCTGAGTGCATGGAAACTAAATTTGCTAAAGTGCCTGCTATACCACGATTGGACATTCCCAATTACCCTTGGGATAGAATGTGTGAATGTGGTTGTTCGTCTTTGTGTGTTTATAAATGTGGCCCTGCAAAGGACTGGCAGACAGTCCAGGGTTTACCCTGCCTCTCGCCCATTGAATACTGGTATAGGCTCCAGTCCCCCCGTGACCCCATTAGGGAATAAGCGGCTCAGAAAATGGATGGGTGGATGGATCATTGAAATAAAAAATAATGAATCTCTCTATGAGAGGACATGCATTCATCATTATCTGACACAAATGTATGTCATGGAGAAAAATGGTACACATCAAGATCATTATCATATGTCCCACCCAGGAAGGTTTAGTCTTGTATATCAAATTGTTACCTATTATCTACTGACCAAAGAAAATTGCCCACCCATACAATATTGCTTAACCTATTGAAATAAACAGACATGGAAAATCACAAAAGCAAAAATCATTCTTATAACAACCCAAGTCACACCAAAAGCAAACCACTGTAACATTCACAGAGTTTATGTTTATGCATTTAGCAGACGCTTTTATCCAAAGCGACATAAAGAGTAGACACAATATTACATTTATTATCACTATGACAATAAGCTATACAGAGGAGAAACACTGATCAGAGTCATTGGTGACAGCAAGAGATAGAGGTAGAGGGGACTACAGCAGGAGTTGTGGGGGGGATAGAGGTACGGGTTAGGATTAGGAAAGGAGATGCTCTTTGAAGAGGTGGGTGTTCAAGAGTTTCTTGAAGACAGACAGGGATGCTGCTGTTCTTGTAGCGCTTGGTAGGTAATTCCACCATCTTGGAACGATACATGCAAACAGTCTGGATTGTCTTAAGCGTGGTGAAGGCACAGCTAGACGAGAATCCATTGATGACAGGAAGTTGAGTGAGTTATGATTAAGGACGAGGGTGCATATGCTGCAGCGGACATCCTGTGTGTTGGAACGGATGAGGGCTGAACAAAGGAAATATTTAGATCAAAAATGGAAGTAGACTGTCATATGTTTAATTTCGATTGTAAACTACTGTCACTTTCCCTCCTTGTTCTCAGCATCTCTGTCCTTCTAGCTAACCAATTTCTTAGTGCTTTATCTTAATGCTTTGCAACTCCCCACCTTTCTTCACTTATCCACAACACCTACCCAATTTGTTCCTGTGCAGGTTTCACTCTTTATTCACCACATGTACAATGATACAGAAATACTAAACACTGAAATTATAGCAAATCTTTCTGGTTTTGCATTATGCTGGAGAAAACGGTCCAACAGCATAACCTAACACAGTTATCAGCCAGGCTGATTAAAAGTAACTTCTTTCATTGCTAGCTAATAATGGATCTTTTTTTAAAATGGCTGCCAAGTGTGCTCAGAACAAATTACAATAACTGACCACCACTGTGTGATTATTCCTGAATTCTGCTTTAGGTTATCTTGAAGGAACTAGACCGGTGAGACACTGACCCACTGAACCCACTAAGTGAATAGGACTGATCAGATAGGATAAGAGGTATCAGTCAACTGATGTTTTGAGGAGGCAAACATTGCTTCAATACTAATACGATCTAACAGAAGATTCAGAAACTGGTTAATAATCCGTTTTTTTTTTGCAATATATAAGACAGTGAGGACCAAGCGTAGAGCCCTTAATCCCATCAATTCTAAAGACAACAGCATTATTTATTGGTTGAAACTACTCATTAAGAGGGAGAAACGTCATAAAATTACACATTAACAGATTTTATTGCCTCACAACAATCTGCAAGTGATATTAACACAGTATAAAATATAAAAAACTAAAGAGGGCTCTTTCAAAGCAAGGAACAAGGAAGGAATTAGTTAAGTTCCTTCAATGCAAGTGTGTGTATGCATTGTTTTTATGGATACCCATGTGGTATTATGTGATCTTATCTTAGTGCAGTATGTCTATAGACCAATGTCCTCTGAAGGTGTCCCGTGCCAGTCCCCAGTCAGTCTTCGTGGGCTGGTTCACCCCCCAAGAGACCCAGTCAAACATGATGCAAGAAAAAATAAAACCAATTTACAGAGTGTAAAAAACAAATATTACTATGCAATCACAACACTCAAGATATTCATCATGTCACATTAAGATATGCAATGCATGGCAGCCAAACATAAATGTTAAATCCACAATATACATACAGATTTTCACCAATATGGGGCATTATCTTAATAATGCCTTTTAAGGATTGTGGGAATGTCTTTTTTGCTGTTTCTCTTTATTGTAGAATGCCTAGGCATACAACACCATTTAACTTTTAAACAAGTCTAAAGGCATTCTGCTAATGCCAAATAACTATTCTTTTTTAAATGTCACAATTTCAAATTACATTTTGCTCCTTCAAAGCTGTACAATGTAATTCCTGTGGGAAGAAGTGACATATCAAAAGGGTCATGTGACACACCCACTAGCTTTAGAGCAGATTTCACTCTCCTCACTCAAATACTAGGTTTAAGTCCCCTTCTGTAAGTGATGTGAATAAAGAGTGAAAGAATGAGGGGTCATCAACATTTGTGGCATATATACTAGCAATGCATAACTTCATATCTTGAGTGGATATATTAATTATCATAACTCTGCCTACTGGGTCTGGAGTTGTAATATTCATGGTAAAATTAAATATCCTATTTATCAATATGGCTAGACCTTTTCATCTGAAGTTTTACCCAGCTGGAAACATGTGAGTAAATTGTGCTGTGGACAGAATCAACTGCTACCTCCACACATAGTCTAATAATAAAACTTAGCCCAAACATGGTCATGTTAGCAGAGTGCATGACGGATGCTTACCAAAAAAAACTTAGTGTGTGCCTTTGCACTTACGAAACATAAGAAACATAAAGAAATCAGAAACGCCCATTACATAAACAACCTTATTATAGATAAAGTAACTGTTTTTTAAAAGAGCATTGATTTAAACCTTTTCATTATATGTTTTGGTGGAATATGTTGTAACATTGTATATAACTTCTAATGTTACATGTCAGCTTATGTGGATGCAGATCACTTTATACAGCCAAGGGGTGGCATTCTTTTTGCGCTCTTTGGGAAACTGATCGTTAATGCTGAAGTCCGTTCCTCTCAGTTACTCACTCTAGGTCTGAGGCCATCAGGTCTCTTTGCTCCCAAGTGGTGAGAAAAGTCAAAGGTGATGCCTTTCACGATATCCACTTGTAGTTTTAGATGTTTTTTAATAAAGTTCCTTATGGCTGCCACCTCCTCAGCCAGCTCCGGGATTCCAGGGAACACCAGATTGCCCCTCATGTTGCGATCTTGAAAATAAATAATATTTTCTTTTAATTATTTTTGTTCTGAAAGCAGCTTGTTCCCTCTTTGAGGGATTTCTCAGCCTCTTTGAGCCAGGGACTGCACCTGCTGCTGGCTGAACTCTAACAACTCCCGTAAGACATAGAATACCTCATGCAAAACCTCTACCAGGGACAGATGAGCGTCAAAGCTGTAAAGTTCTTTTAATCAATAAACATCAGGATGGCTGTTTTTTCCTTTCTTGCTGGATAAGTTGCTCTAGGTGAACATTCATTTCAACTTTTCTTGTTAGGTTTCCCTATGAACGGGTATGTAACTTTTTAGCAAATCAATATATTTTTATTCTGTGCTTCAGATAAGACAGTTTTTTGAAAAGTTTGAAATTAAACCTGATGAAGTATTGTTGAAATGTTCGTTGATTCAGATGCATGCAATGTTTTGACATTTTACCAGATGTCTCACAGAAACTCACGTCACCATAGCATACTCCATCTGCATGGTGCCTTTAGTGAAATTGACACTGTTTGAGGAATTGACACAAATAAAGGGGGTGGACACTTAAAGTTTGTTATGCCAGGGGTCCACTGGTTTGTAGGTAAATGATCTGTTAGATTAATTTGAAATTATATTTTCTTGATGTCATTGTGCCACAACCTCAGAGTTGGGATAGTAATTTTATTTCCTTTTTGGATTTCCCAATGTAATGGGTGCCTATGTAACCTCAGGATGACCCACGAGAGGTAGACATCAGGTTGTATGTTTGTTCCTTTCTTGCTGGATAGGTTGCTCCAGGTGAATCTTGAGCTATCCAGGATGGGAAAGCAGTGAGAAAAACCATCTGCCAGGGTAATTTCTCACCACCACAGCAGTAATAAAAACCTACTACACATTTCATTTGCTCTTATTAATTTCTACAAATACACATGAAAAAGTTAGCTTTTGCATCATTACAACAGATACCATGACCAGATCTTCGTAATCTGGAAGACAAAGTACACCGTTTTTTAATTTGTTCTTGTGCTTTTTTCAGAAGGAGAATTCTGTATAGTTCTATAACAGGTAGCTGGGATACAGAAGGAAACATACAGTGTCATTTGAATTTCACAGAATTACCCTCTGTTGTTTACTGAGCATCTAACTGTGCAGTGAAATTTGAGGGACCCTCCTGCTGCTGCCCAGCCAAGCTCTGTTAACAAGGATGAGAATATGTTAACACTTCAGCTGAGGCTGAATGCCACTGTATTCCACCAGAATGTTAAGAAAATGGAAGTGAACTATCAGTGACATAACATGTTACCTCCATAAGCCTCCATGAATCCCCTTATGTGAAAGCACCAGACATTGTTTCCTCATCCTGAGGGAAGTTTTAAGCAGAACAATGTCACAGCTATTGATTAAGAACTTAAGCTATTTTATTTATTATCAAAGAAACTATGGAAAATTGGCTAGATATCTGCTCCTCATCTGTTTAATTCTTATCCAATATAAGGTATATCTATGAGTATGAATATCGTTCTAGTGAACTGTTCTGTAACGGGGATATGCAGATCTTAAAAATATTAGTCATATAAGAAAATGATCACAAATAAACTCCTATGAGCAATTTTGGTTGTTATTGTATTTGTCCAAAGAAATGCACCTTTAAAAATCCAACATTTCTTGACATGACTGTATATAGGCCTCCGTCGGTGGCGGAGTAGGTGGACCACGATCTGTTTTATGGGGGGTCTTTCTTCTTTCTGTTGGCTGAGAAAAGTTAGTTTAAAAAGGTTTCATAGTTTTTTTTCATTAATTTTTCATATAACTTGATACCGCAACAGCACATTGATGTGTGTGAAAATGGCATTATAGAAAACAACAAACAGCATTTGACTTTGTCCTTCAAGTCCTTTTGACCATATTTATTATGTAATGTAAAACACAATCAAAATGAGGAAGTACCCCATGTGATGATGCACAGGCCTTTCCTGTTTTATTCGAACTGTTTAAACAATGTTTTTATTCTTTATCCTCAGCTGCTTCCATGTGCGTTTCTCCCTCTAAATAGAATACATGAATACACTACCATTCAAGCAGAAAACTAGTTCCCTGTAATGTTATTGTAAACTTAGACATTAACTCCAGCAGCAACCTTTCTTCCTCTCCTTTGCAGCTGCAGCTTCCAGCCGCGCGTTTACCTCGAGGTGAACATACTCAGAGAAGATTTAACTAACTCTCAACAGCCTTTGTGAAACTGAAACCTCAGAGTTTCCAACTTGAGAGTTGATCCACTCAAGGACTCAGAGTTTGTTGAGCCTGTTTCATGAAACGGACCCCAGATGTACTGGAGTCCAGATGCATGAAACTTGATTTCTAAGTTTAAATGTATACTTCGACATTTTTATGAGAATTAGCATCTACAGGTTTTCATTTCAATCATTAGCGGTGTGTGGCTGTTGATTCATCCATCCTGTCTAATCACAAGGACAGCAATATAAGCACAGCAATCCAGATCGCTTTCTCCCTAAATGCTAACCCCGAGATTAAGTTACTGCCCTTTCCAAGCAAACTTGTTTCCTCCACTTGTTTATTGTAACTATCCATATGTCCTGACTGTAGGCAGTTTTTCAAACTCTCACTCTCCGACCACTATTGACTGCTATAATGTCTACTGATGCAATTAAAGTGCTCCACTGGAGGAAACAATTAATTCCTAAGATGTAAATCCATTTTTTCCCAATTAAAGACCATGGCCTCAGATTTTGAGAACGTAATTGTCAGTCCGACCATTTCTTGCACAGATGGCCAGTGTCATTGCCTGCACTGCTCAATAAGGTCAGTGGGACCACATCATCTACATTAAGCATAGATGCAGGCCTAAGAATGGAGCCTTCTGTCTCTTAGATGCACCTCAAAATGGTTTCCATAAAGGTTATGGATAAAGAAATAAAGGGTAGCCCCTGCATGAAAGTTGATCTTCATTTAATCACATAATTACATTCAAAAACAGAATTTATAACAGATTTTTCAACATAACTTTGAAAAAATGAAGGGTAAAGAAACTGAATGTTACCCTGAAGTAGTGAGAAAATAATGTGATATTTCTTGGACTGAGCTCTGACATTACAAGGGTGTTTACACATCATCCTATATTAATTGGTTGGTGTCTGAATGTGAGAGTTCATCCAAGAATTTGCTGGACAGTGGACGAGTTAGGCCTAAAAACTTTCCTGTATAGATGTATACATTGTGTATACATTGTATACATTTTCAATAATCCGTGTTGGGATTTGAAAAAAAAATTGCATGGAACAAAATTACTTGAATCTCTCATGTTTGAGGCACAGAAAACAGAACAACTTGCCATGTTCTTTGAAGAGGGTAGAAATAGACATTGCTATGATTTCTCCGGGACATGATTACAACAGTAAGGCAATGCAGTAGAATGCAATGCACAAAGGAAATCAAATCTGGGATATAAAAAAAGGGTTAACAACACAGTATACGCGCTGTAATAAAAGAGGTGGTTTGCCAAGATGGAGAGAGGAGATGAAAAGATAGAAAGAAGAAAGGCAAAAAGGGACAGGAGTATTCAAAGGGTTTGTTCCAGCATTTGAAAAGAGAAATTACAACAGGCAGGAAAACAGTATACAGCAGCGGGGCTTTGAAGTGCCTGGCTACGTGTAGGGATGTTGGTGCTTACATGCCTTGATTAGCTGGAAAGAGTTTCACACCCCCCTGCTGTACATGTTGTTGCTGTGATACCCCCACTAAGCAGGGGATGTGGTGATTGTCAGGGACTCAGCTGGAGCTGTCTTTAGCGGTGTGGGTCTAGTGTGTGTATGTGTGTGTGTGTGTGTGTGTGTGCTTCTCTGAGTAGGCAGATATTGTGTTGATATGCCTATAAATGTCTACATTGTTTGATGGCGTGCACATTCTGGCATGTGTGCGATGAGCAACCTGAGGATGAGGTGGATCATTGAGTGTAATGTTAAAGAAAGTGTACCATGTATGTGTGCATATAGGATTTTTTGCATGCTGGTGGGCACAGACTGTGGGCATAATTGGATTGACAGCTCCCACTGTGAAGGGTGTAACAGAGTCAACTGGTGTGTGTTCCTAGAGAGCTCCCCCGATGCCCTCTCTTGCTTCCTAATCCTCCCCCTTATTCTTTTTCTCCACTTCCCTCCCACCTCTTTCTGCAGTGATCCTAATCAGGAGAGAAAGGCTGGCGAAGGAACTGCAGCATGTGGTCACTGGGCATCTTTCTCCTCTGGAAATACTAATAGAAAGGCTAATGAGGAATATTCATTCAAATGCATTAAACTACAACTTTAATTTTGATCTATATGGGAAAAAATAGGCCAAGATGAAACTGTGATATATTTACCTTTAGGTATGTTTTATTGCAAATTAGTTTAGAACACATCTTGATCATTTCTTTAAAAGTTTGGATCTCTGATTGTCTGGGATTCCCTGTTCTGTGCCATACTCCAAAATTACTCTTTAAACCCGAATATCGTGGTTACCTCACACAAGACCTACAACATGAATCATTTGATAAGGGGAAATCATTTCTTGCTGAATGCTTAAACTTGAAATAGCTAGGGGGGCAAACATATAGGCTACAACAAAAAGTAATGGCATTATACTGTACTGTAATAGCTCTGCTGGATCCCTATTTCTGATTAACACATCCTTAATTACATTTTTTTTTGTCAAGAGCCCCCTGAATGAGACAGGGGGTAACCATTAAGCACCACCTTCCAAGGTATTAGAAATGACCACGGTTAAAGTGGATCCCACCTGTTACATGACCAGTCAAGGAAACGCTGCACATCTTAAAGTATGCAGCTTGTTAAAAGGTGGCACTAAGGCACTTCCCCCATAAAAATGATAGCATAGACAAAATAAACATAGGTTATGAAATAAAACGTTATTATCACATATCGTTATGTCTAAGTTTTTATTTTAAATAATTTCCATTTCATTTGTGTTTATGTTAGTTATATATTTATTCTCTCCAGGACCCCTAAATAGACCTTATTTGGGAAGCTGAGGAGTGTGATCCCCCTATAGATGGAGAACACCCTCCACCACCCCGATGTCCATACAATGCAGTAGAGACAAGAAGCTGTGGGTCTGTAAACCAAGACCCACAGCATCCAGAGGCTTGAGGAACTCCGGGCAGATCTCATCCACCCCCAGTGCCTCGGAACAGCTTTTCGACTATCTCAGTGAGGTCAACCCTGGTGATGGGAGAGCCCAACCTGGCTCCTTAGGCCCTGATTCCTCATTGGAAGCAATTTTGGTGAAGTTGAGGTGGTCTTCAAAGTATTCTCCCCAACGTCCTGTGTAAAGGTCAGGAACCCCCTCATCCCCACTATACACAGTGTTGATGGGGGGCCACTTACCCCTCCTGAGCCGCCAGATGGTGGACTGGAATTTCTTCAAAGTTCCCGAGAAGTTGTTCTCTATGGCCTCTCCGAACTCCTCCCATGTCCAAGTCTTTACCTCAGCAACCACCAAAGCTGCCGAGCCTGTTGGCTGCCCCCGGAGTCCCAGAGGCCAAAAAGGCCTGATAGGACTCCTTCTTCAGCTTGAAGGCATCCCTCACTGCTCTTGTCCACCAAAAAATTCTGGAATTACCGCCAGAAATTTTGCAGCCAAAACTTCTGTCAGTTGCCTCAACAATAGAGGCATGGAACATTTCCCACTTGGGCTCAATGTCTCTCAATTTACTCGGAACACCGTCGAAGTTCTGGTGGAGATTGGAGTGAGACACTACCAAAACACGTTTGACCCTGCTGGGTCTGACCAGCAACTTCCCCAACCTGAGCAAACTAACCACCAGGTTGGGACCAGTTGAGTGCTTTGCCCTCTTTTCAATGTCCAAAACATACAAATGAAAGTACGATAACACAACTGATACAACTATACAGTCTGCCCCAGCCCCGTCAGTTTATGTGACCTACCACTTTTCCAGAATACAACTGGACTTGTTGCACAGGTGGCATCCTACAACAGTACAACACTGGAATTTACTGAGGTCCTGAGAGTGACCCAGACATTAACAAAGAATTGTAGAAAGAATCTGTACACCTAGGTGCTTGATTTGCTACAATGGTGGCCATGGAAAAGATTTGAACACCCAATTTTTATAGTTTAGATTCATGAAACAAATATGAGCTTTTAAAAAAGCGAGGAGTAACTGTTTAACAATGCGCTAAATTACTCCTTAGTATTTCTTTATATTCTTATTTTTTCAAGCCAGCAGCAAAGTTTCTTGCATCTAATTAGCATTTAAAATATGTTTAAAACAAATGGTGACAGAGCAGAAACGGTGAAAAAAAAGTGTTAATGATTACTTAAGGTGGTTTTCACCCGATTTGAAAAAAGATTTACTATATAAGGAGGAATAGAAACAACTTTGCAAATTGCATCTGACATAGTGACATTTAGAATAACGTGAATAACCAGCTATTTTCAGCCTAACTGTTAGACTGGACATTGTTCAAGATATGTTGTAATATTTAAGGTTTACCCAAAGATGAGTGATTCCAGAATATCTCTCTATATTTTTCACCTACCATGTCATATTT
>JABUIW010000018.1:237744-298365 GCA_013363375.1 Menidia beryllina | reverse complement strand
CCCCCCCCGGAGCCGCCCGCCGCGCTCCGCCACCTTCCGGGCAGGAGCGGATCAGGTGCCCCTCCGCCCCACAACCAAAACATTTCATTGTTTCTGAGGAAACGTAAACCACATAATTAAATCCATCAACTTTAAACGAGAAAGACAGGCTCAGGTCAGTCTTTCTCTCCTTCAGGATCATGTACACCTGTCTTCTATGACACACAACATGTTTCAGTTTAGGAGATTTACACCCCAGAGAAACCATCGTAATCGGCGACACAAGTTGTCCGTATCTAGACAGCTCCTTCCCCAGCAATTCATTTTTAATGAACGGGGGGGCGTTGGAAATCATGATCTTCGTGGCTGGGTTAACGAGAGGGGAGACGGGAGTGAAGGTGTCTTTGATTACCACTCCCCTCTCCACCACCTCACCAACCTTAGCCGTGCTGTCTAAAAACATAACAATGGCCCCGTTCATGCGTGAGGCAGACCTCACACAGTCACACCCAACCACCTCTCCCACGGCCAGCCCGGCCTCCTCCACCGAGCACTGCACCGCGGGGAACAGCTTGATCGCATGTCTGCGAGTCAGCTTCTCAAACTCCGCCGGTACAGCCTCCACCACCGGCATTGTGCCCCACAGAGCACGCTGCCCTCACAAACAATTCCCCACACACGCACACACACACTCACAACCACATGAAAAGAAACAGCCCTTTCAACAGAAAATAATAAAGTAACAACTCACAAACACACACAGCGGGGAAAAAAAGAAAATAGTTTTCTCAAAAACTACGAAAAGTTGAAACAAACCAGCAAATCACTCTCAGCTCCTCACTCACACGCCATCACTCACAGAGAGAGAGAGAGAGAGAGAGAGAGAAATTCAGAAGCTGTACTTTGAAGAAATATGGTCCTCTAATCCAACACGTCTATTTCAAAGAAACAATTTGTAGCTTAGAAAATTTGTGGCTGGATGAAGGACCCATGTGTGCCTCAAACTCTGGCCACTGAAAAAAAAACATACACATTAATTCATTTTGGGTAATCCAATACATTTTCTGACACTTGAAGCTCAGCTGCTGACATGCAACTTCTTGATTCATCTGCCTTTTTAATGTAAAATTTAATTTTCTACAGTTTTGTCTCTTTTTTTATGAATGCGGTTGTGTTCTAACTCATACTGCAGTTCGTAGGACTGTTACAGATGCCCTAGGAAACAATTCTTTGACACAGACAAAATGTATATATTTCCAATTACTCATATCAGCAGTTCTTAAGCTTACCAGGCAGCTCTAGCCAGGTCCCACAGCACTGACTGTTAGGCTTTCGGTTATGATAAGGACCTTGTAATACTTTGGCTGCAAACGTGATACAGCTGGTGAAAAAAAGAAAGTAAACGGAAAAAAAGTTTCTGAATACAAAGGGTTGATTCCTGCAATGGTTACAGTGTTGTCCACACAGAAGTTGATGTAGCCCATGATGCAGTCAGTGATGCTGTTGATGTCATCCCATGAGGGAGCATAGAGCTCTTCCCACACAGTGGAGCTGAAACAGTGAATCAAAGCTTCATCAGTCTCTTCAGTCCATTTCTTCAAATGCACTGAAGTGTGAGTCACAACTGGTTCCCTGTGTACCATAGGTTTATACACAGCTGCAGATGAGCCAGGTTGTGATCTGTGCCAATCTGAGGTTATGAGCTGTGTGCCTGCTTGGTGGTGGCATAAAGTAGATCGAAGTAGAGTACTTTGTAGTCTCAGATAGTGTGTGTGTGTATTTACAGTGTGCATGACTTCATGATCTGCCAGTGTAATTCAGATTATTGTATTTGATTAAGACTGATGAATTCCACTTATGTGCTTACTTTACTATGTCTGTGAGACCAATGATTAAACTCTATCACAATCTATCTGATTCATTGCAGGATTAGCTTTATGTTATCTCTCTAGGAAAATTAAAACATTCACATTTACAGCAAATGACCTTCAAAAAGCAATCAAATATACTGCAATTCTCATTTCTTAAAATAGCCATATAGCTCACCTTCATGAGCACAACTTTACAGACTTTTTACAGGAGTTTTCCAGAAAAACACTATGAAAACTAATTTTATTTGGTGGCATCAGGAACGCTTGATTCCCTCCTGGCAAACCAAATGACCTGAGAAAGTTGGTATGAGAAACACAAACTTGTGAAACATTAACAGACGGAACTTTTTACAGGCGAACCTTCCAAGTGTGAAATCAGCATGTTAAACACGCCCACCACATGACTGTACATGGGCAAGCATTTGTTTAATATGTGTGGATGGAGAACTGTTGTTTGCCCATCAGCAAAGTTGTGATGTACTTTACATGTCCATTTTCAAGATTCTAGACTCAAGAAGCTTTAGTTGTCCTGGAGAAAATTGCTGTGTAGCAGTTGTAAATTACAATAAAAAGTGGAGGTAACGAATTAAATTAAAATAAAATAATCTGATTTAAATAACAAAGTAACTCAACTAAATACAAGAGAGTTACCAAAGTAACAGAGTATTTATTTGTAGGATGGTGTTAATATGCATGGGCTATGTGTGCAATGTTCAATTTGCAATTTAGCGGCCTCAATGAAATACCATATTTACAAACAAGTTATTTGGATAAGTGACATCGGATAAGGTGACAATTTGGCCTCAGGATGGAATGTTTTAACACTTCCAGTATGAAGAAGCCAGGCACCCAGAGAGAACCCACATAGACACAGGAATAACATGCAAACTCCACACAGAAAGGTCCCGGTCCCCAAGAGAGTCAAAACAGGAACCCTCTAGCTGTGAGGCAACAGTGCTAACCACCACACCAACCAGTTTTTTTGTTTGTTTGTTTTTTATAAAACCAAATTACAATAATTGTACAGTAATTGTAAACAATAATTGTACAGTAATTGTAAAGGCGCAAGGTAAATATACAGTCCTATTCAAGGCAGTTGTAATTTCAGTTTTTCTGACACAAAATGAAATAAAATTAATCATCTGTGGTAAATTAATGACGGCATACTAATGTTTTAATTTGGCTTTGTCAACCGACTTATAACGAGGATTCCTCTTTTTACAATGGCTTGGCTCCTCCAGTTTTCATGAATGGAAATATGGGTTGTGTGACCTCGCTTTTCTGAGGCTGCAGATTAAAGGAAAAATCCTCAAGCTGTATAGTTTTTTATGTATATTTTTGTATATTTGAAAAATATCTCACAATGACTTTTCTGAGGTTGAGAAAAAAAGCTTGATTTTTAGTAGAACAGTATTTTAGTGCGTTGTGCACCAGTTGAGAAACGTTAACCCTTATGTGTATTTTTGTATGGAATGGCATTTCCCAGTTGGTTATCACACCTACTATTGTTTAGTCATGTAACCTAACTGTTCCTTTAATTTTTTTGGGATCCCCCCTGGAGGAGCTGGCAGAAGTGTCAGGGGAGATGGAAGTCTGAGTTTCTCTGCTTCGGCTGCTGCCCCCGCGACCCAACCCCAGTAAGGGGGGAAAATGGATGTTTCTTTTATGTAAGCTCTAAAAGTGTAAGTGAAATGAAGAGTAAAGTGGGTCTTAGCTGGTTTATCTCCTGTGAAAAGAAACATATGATCTAGTAACAATAATCAATCTTTGGCATCTAAACTTTAATCCCTCTTAGCCCCATATGATCCTTTTCACAACATATATATCAGAATTATTCTACTATTCTGTTACCTGCTAAATATCATAATCAGGTTGTTAATTGTCATATATACAATCATCACTGTAAAGTAAAAGTCTACATCAAAGATAGTATCTGATGCTTGTCTTATTTTACTTCTCGCTTTGAAAAAATTCTTCATGAAAATCAAAAGTAACAACATTTTGTCTTTAAAAAGGATGTATTTGATCCAATCAAATCATTCTCCTCTTTTACAAAACTTTTTCTCAGTTTTTCTGTGTCCTGGCCTCATCTGACAGTGACTGAAGCCACAGTTGTGACAGTGCCAGAGGCCACACTGTTCTGTTCTTCCACACAGTGATATGGCCCGCCCCACACATACACACAGTACACACACACACACAAATCTCCCCACCCCCTCACCTGCTCCACCTGCTCTCTTTCTGTCAAAGCTAATAGACACCTGGGCAAGACAAGAGGTCAACCTGACCACCAAGCATGTTGGCCCCCTTCCACCTTTTGATGGAGTGTGGGTGATTGTGTACAGCTCCTCAATGCAATTGGTGAGGGTTTATATTTGGAAGGCTTTTGGGCTTGTGTATTTTCTAATTCAGGGCAATTTATTAGACAATATATTTAATTTGTGTCCATTATTTTAAGAAGGTTTTTAAATTACATAATACGCAGTTAATTTTGACACAGAACTTCATCAAAATATTATTAATGGATGTCTCTATCACAATCTAGCAGTGGTGAAGACAACAGCATCAGTTTCCTAAACAGTCAAAAGCTGTAGAAAAATAGGAGGGGAAAACATTTTCTTATGTACAGATATTGTACATTTGATTATTATTGATTATTCATGTTAAGTATTGCAAATAGGATCAACATAAAGAAGAGAGAAGTTTTTGCTAACCCTAACCCTAACCTTTTGCAGTGTAGACATGAAAACATTTGTTTTACTATGAAATGTAATATAGAGCAAAATTCATCAAGTAAATCTTTTTTGTTCATTAACCATATATATAAATATATATTATCAAAAATATATTTTTCAAAGTTGCCTTAATAGAACAAGGATTAATCTTAAAAACTACGGTAAAATACTTAAACTGTGATCAGTATGAAGGAGCATCACCTTCTCACTGAGGTTAGCTTAAGGGTTAAGCTAATGTATTAAATGACTGATTTTTTTTTTTGTCTAGCTGACAACCTAGGAGAGTTTAAAAGTCTGCCTTTAACAATCCCAGCTATCTGTAACTAGACTTAACTGAAAAATCTGCATCATAAGCTTAGATAGATTAGAAACCTATTTAATCACTGTGAGGCATGAAGTGGTTATACAGTAAGATCTTAGATTTTGTCCAATGTCTTTGATAAAAGGGTAATAATAGCATAAAGTAGATATTTTTCAAATATGCATGAATTGCCATCTCCTGGTGATGTACTTTTATCAAGACAAACAATTTCTGCTTTGAATGTATTCGGAGGCCGTTGTTACATCTGGTCAAATTGTTGTATAAAAACTCCATCAAAGTTTGATTCAAGGAGTAAACACGATTTTGTTCATGTGCACAGATTTTAGCAAAACAAAAAGAAAATGCATTTATGAACATTCAATATTGCAATGATCCTAGTTATGGCACAAATTTAACCTTTTAGTGATGACCTAACTATATATACACTGACATCTGTCTCTCAAAGCCAATTAAATAATTCAATGCTTGGCTAGCAGGAATGTGGTTTTCTCAAAGAGGCACAGCAAAACATGACTGACATAGTCTCTTTAGACATGAAAAGTGTCATTTACTAATCACCAGCAGCTACACAGAGCCAATCTGTAGAATAAAGTGTTTTACTCATGGGCATAGTGATAGTTTAAAGAGCACAGAGGATTTTCCATACTCATTTTCTGTTACCATTTTTGGATTCTAGGATGCCTCAGGTCAAGTCTGCATTTCTAATCTGCTGTGGGGCTCCTGCTTCATCACAGTCTCTCTCACTTCCAGTCAACTAGCATTTATTTCCCCTTCCTGGGCCAGACAGAAGGAAGAATTCAGAAATAAAAGACTCAGTATTTACCATATCATTTACTAGCACTTGTACTGGCTTCTTTTGCTGTGCCATTAAAAAAAATGTCCCTTGACTGTTTTAAATGTATATGTATCTCTACATATGTGCAGGATCATCTTTGCAAGGCATGTATGTGTGACAGTCTTACATTGAGAGTGTGTAATTAAGAGAAGATTATGGAAGTAGCAGACGACACAATCCAGTCTTTGATGGGATTAAACTCTCAACCAAATCACAAATCATCTCAGCTCTACTATTCACAAGGTTTTCCCTAATTTACCAGTTTATGGACTCATCTGAATGCATCCATAATAGTTTTTTTCCTTACAACACTCATCACTCAGAGTTTGCTCCCACAACAGTTGATTATTATAGTTTATTTTGCTGTGTTGGGATGGTGCGGTGGTTAGCACCATCACTTCACAGCAAGAGGGTTCTGGGTTCGAGTCCCTGGGGGAGCCAGGACCTTTACGTGTGCTTAGGGAATAAGCGGTTACGATAATGGATGGATGGACGGTTACGACAATGGATGGATGGACGGTTACGACAATGGATGGATGGATTGATACCTAATATGTTCTATTTGAATTATCAATAAAAAAAAAAATGTTTGAAAAATTCTGCTACTTCTGCTTTCATGCAACCTCCTCATAGCTATGTTAGTAGGGGCCCGCGGGTGCATTTACACACCAGCTATGAATCACTTGAGTGATTTCCCTTGGTAGATAAAACGGTCTGCATTTTAACAGTAAAAATCGCAAATCTGGACAGCAGTGTTTCTCAACATCAGGAGTCTCTGTGCACCAACTGTTGTTACTATGGATTCACACACCCCCTCTTCTCGAGTTTGATGTGTGATGTGCCTGAAAAATTGAACGGTAAGATTGTGATGTTCGAACGCAGCCAGTTCTCTGTTATCGTCACGATGCAGCTGTCAGTCCCGTTGTTAATTTCCCGTAGTTTAATCTCATCCATCTTTTTAACGAGGGAGCGGCTGTTGGCAAGAAAAACTCGGAACCGCTGGTTTATGTAGAGTCTGGGTTAAGCATTTGATAAGATGCCTCTAATTCTGCAAACCTTTGTCAAATTGTGTTACAATACCATCACCATCAAGTTTTAAAGATTTTATTCAATTTTAAAGGGTTGAAGGTTGGTGTTCATAATCCAAGTAGCTCAAAGAACAGATGATCTTTGTAGCAGCACTGGAAGTTGATTTTAGTGTTGTGCAGCACCGAGAATTAAAATCCCCCAACCATTTATAATTTATTTTAAAAAAGGTCTTCCTACTTTCATCAAAGGGACTGTTTGTAAATCACTACTGTACTTCAGTGGCTCAAAGAACGTAATAATTAAGGACCACCAGTCCTTCCTGACTGGGGATGTGACCTTTCCATAGCGGCTGCCCCTCAATTTGCCAGCCCATAGGACCATACAGGTTTATAATAGGCATCCTCAGGAGTCACTGTTATGTGTTTGTATAGACAAGAATGCACACAGGCACAGACACACAGTGAAGTGGAGTTGTGGATTCAAATGTCAGATATATTTGTTGGTAAAAGGGCACAGGATCTGCTGGGTGGTGAAAGTGTAATGGTTCTTATTATGGTATATATTAAGGCAGATCTAAAAATTGTGATTATCAACCTTTGCAACATTTAGAGCATGTCAATTTTGATACTTAAGATATATATTAAATGATCATTCTAAGTAAAAAATAGGATATTTTCAACAACAACATACTGAGTTTCAATTTAAGGTCTTCCTCAGTCTCCCCCCTATTTCCACCGTTAGAACAATGGGCTTAAAAAAGCGTCTGGCTAACATTCTAGGATTGCTTAGTCACAACTGAGTCTGATTGGTAAAGTGCAAGGAGGCTGTCAGTTCAATAAAAAATCTACACGAAGATAACAGTGACAGAGATATGCCCGTTGGATGGAGGCTGATCCAAGACCAGCTTCAGGTTATACAATTTTTAGAGAGATTTTTAGAGGGTTGGCGCTGCCTATCTAAAACATTCAGGGAGACACTAAGTGCCATATGACATCTTTGGGTTTTTTGCTGTTACTCTCAGGACAAAACTGCAGGTATAGTTGTCATTTTACCAGACAGTTTCAGCTCTGCCCCATCAAAAAAATATTCTATTACCAAAATCAGACAAAGTTTCTTCAAGAAATGTCCTTTTGTTTCTTTCTTCTTATTATTTCGTTTGACATCTCATACAACCGGTGGTGAGATGTCATAGTTATAGCTGGTTCTTGACTCAGCTAAAACACATAAAGACACCACAAAAAAGAAAGCACATTTCTTTGGTTGTCCTGCTTTCTATAAACATAAATGATAAATAGATCAAATAAATCACCAAGTTCTAATTTATGCTTCAAACAAAGACATGCAAGCTGTTAACCACCCGCAAGCAGCAACATAAGTCAATTGTTGTTTTGGTGTTAAAAAATGACAGTTTCTCTTGAAATCTGTTGCTGGAAATATGGACAAATGGTGAATCTCACCACCTAAGTCTTCCAAGCAGGCTACAGTTTTCTTCACATATTCTTCATCATGATTGTTGTGTGTGTCATTAGCCATGGTGAAAGGTATTCTGATTTTCTTGTGCTCTGGTAATTTGGTCTTTTTGTTGTTTGATTCATTCTTGATTTGCTGTTTCACTCTATTCTGTTTTCCTAGTTGCCATCTTGTTAGAATTTATAATTTGTTTATCTAAAATTTTATTTTCTCTCTGTATTAATCTTCTCTTTAGACCTCATTTGTAGTTGCAATGTTATTTCAAGTCTGTTAGTCTTGTCTCAAATATCCCTTTTTCTTCTTGTATTTTCCACCCATGGTTTTTCTCAGTGGTTCCTTGTTTGATAAATTACCTGGACTGTGGCACCTGTTTCCTATTATTCTACTGCAAATATTCAGTATTCAGTTCCTGTACTTAAGTTCTGTCAGATCTTTCTGTTATTACTTCATGTGTATTTAGCTGTTCTGTTTCTTATCTGTTATTGCTTCTGGCCTTTTCTTAAGTTTTGCTTCTGTTAGAATTGTGCTATAGTTACTCACTTTAGCATTGTATGCTCTCATATAATCTATGCCCTGCGATGAACTGCCGGACCATCCAGGGTGTACCCTCTCGCCCATTGACTACTGGGTTAGATTTCAGTCCCCCCACAACCCCATTAGGGAATAAGAGGTTACGGAAATGGATGGATGGATGGATCACATAATCCATTTGAATTACAGATTGTCTTATTCGTTTTAGTTACACTCTTCTGTTAAACTCTCTGGGTGTGTTCACAGATTCCCATTCTCTCTTCGTTACAGTAGATACATATCTTCAAGGGTAACATTCACACACACACTTTCTTATCACATACAAATTAAATCTGAATGAATTAGGAGCTGGCCTCTTCATGTCAGAGCTAACTGGCCAATAACACTCAGTTGCATCCAGTCTTCACACTGTATAGGCCAGGCCCAGCCCAGAAGATAAATGTCCGTCACACCCGGATTTCGGGGCTCTTGCCAACTGAGATCTTCAGGGAGCTTTGTCATTGAGAGTCAAGCGCTGATATACTGTGACCAAATAAATTTCATATTTGTACTCTTGATTTGTTCTCCGGTTTATTCTAAGGCTTCCAACTAAAGAATCAGGCTAACAACTGGTGCCTTGACCCTGATTGGCTGACTTTGACACTGTGTCAGGCTTCCAACTAAAGATTCGGTCTTACACGTCCTCTATTTTATTTGTTCGTAGTCCCAGCATAGACCTCTTAAATTTTTAGTTGAGTTTCAGTATCAAGTGAAGTTTACCTGTCACCATCTATATGCATTAAGGTCCTATTACAACCACTTGCTTTTACAAAACATTTGTTTGTTTTTTCACTATATTGTGTTTTCATCTGTAGTACTCTTATTGGCTGTTGCGTTTTAGCTGTTACATGGTAAAAACTTGTATTGCATTGGTTCAGTCTCACATTTTAAGAAATAGATGTCATCATCACTAAAAGAAGAAAAGAAAATCCATTTATTCTGATCTCTTTGAAAACAAATAGTGTACAAAATGAATGTGCAACATTTGCTGAACACCTCTGAAATGTTCCATAGTTTCATAAGGTTGGAATGTGAGTTTCCTCTTCATAGAATATACTTTTCCTCTCATGGATTCAATCATTCAATTTCTAATGACTTAAACAACTTTAACATTATTCATGTGTGTATAACATCCATCTGTAGATGAGCCGTAAAAATGACAAAGGTCTCACGTGTTATAGTGTGTAACGATCGCAAGGGTGTAAAATCCAATTTAGGACTGTTTTGGTTGTCTGCTCTCTGTGATTCTATCAGACATTACCCACAGATATTGGATAGACATTTTCAAAGCTTTCTTTTGTTTATGCATTTTCAATTAATCTTTTATGTTACAGGTTGTGTAGCTTTTGTGTTTTGGTAATAAATGAAAAGACCGTAGAAAACCAACAAGACTTTGTCAGGGTTATGAATATTTACAATGAAGTAAACACATTATGAAAGTTACAGTGCCAATGTAGTTTTTTATATGATCTTGATGATGTATACCTTTAGGAACTTCCTCTGTATTGTCATAAATCAGTTTTTACACAGTGTAAAGACAAGATAACAGGTGGATATAGTCCGAATCAAAAACCTTGTTTAACACCAACCAGCTTGAAGCTTTAGTGGCTGGCTCTCAGCTTGTTGAGTTTATTTATTTCCCATTTTTTGGTACCATATTCCCTGCAGACCACAGCACAAAATACTCCACACTGGGACAGGGATTTGTACCAGCAACTCCTGGATGCATGGCCGATGCCTAAGCACCAGATGTGGCTCAGTTTTAATTCACAAATTAGAATTCTGCATAATTTAAAAGATAGCTGGAACTTCTAATATTACACGTATGGTTTGAACCAGAACAACTTGAGACTTAACTAAAATATAAAACAGCATGAGTATAACTCATTAATTTCAGCATCATTACCCATCTACCCACGCCCTGTGTTCCTGTAAGGCAACACTCAAGACAAAAATAGTTGCTCTTTTTGTCTAAGCAACTAGTTTAGAGAGCTTTATATCGCCATATACTGTAAAGGAAAGCAGTGAGTTATTTTACAGCATGTCAGAGGGTCATCATAGACACAAACTACATTAACAAATACAATAAACAGATGTCACGAGTTGCAAAAGTCTTCAGAGAAATTTAGTGGGGGAAAAAGAATTATATTTACCGTTAAATGTAGAGGAGTGAAAGTTATCAATTAAAACAAAATGAACTCAAGCAAGCACTGTCGCCTCCCAGCAAGAGGGTTCTGGGTTCGAATCCCGGGGGAACCAGAACCCTTCTGGGTGGAGTTTGCATGTTCTCCCTGTGTCTGCGTGGGTTCTCTCCGGGTTCTCCGGCTTCCTCCCACCATCCAAAAACCTGCATGTTAGGTTGATTGGAGATTGGGGAAATTGCCCGTAGGAGTGAATGTGAGTGTGTGTGGTTGTTTGTCCTTGTACTGTATGTCTTGTGTGTGGCCCTGCGATGGACTGGCGGACTGTCCAGGGTGTACCCTGCCTCTCGCCCGTTGACCACTGGGATAGGCTCCAGTTCCCCCCGCGACCCCATCAGGGAATAAGCGGTATTGATAATGGATGGATGGATGAACTCAAGCAAAGTTAGGGTGACCAAATGTCCTCCTTTGCCTGGACATATCCACTTTTTACATCCTGTCTGGGGCATCTGGAGGGGGATTATGAATTAATGAAAATATCAGTTTTTTACTATTTTTCATGGGACCATATTAGCATTTTCTAATACAGAAGAGGTCATATTTACAACATTATTTGATTTTATTTATGTATTTTAAAGGAGGGCTACAATTTTGGTAGATTGTGTTTAACTACTGGAGTTATTTGTGTACCATTGAGGTATAATAAAGGATGTTAATGAACATCTGAGAAACCTGTCTGAATCCATTTCGAGGCTGGGCAAAGTGTCCTCCTTTTTGGAAATCAAAATATCGTCACCCTAAGTAAAGTAATCAATTTTTTACCTGAGTTAAGTACTCATGATCAAGATATGGAAGGCCCTGGGACCCGATGGCATCAGCCCCAAAATCCTCAAGGACTGTTCTTACCAGGTCTGCGGTGTGGTTAGGCACCTGTTCAATCTGAGTCTACGCCTGGAGAAAGTCCCAGCCCTGTGGAAGACCTCCTGTTTGGTTCCTTTACCGAAAACGCATCGCCCCAAGGAGCCTAACCACTTCAGGCCTGTTGCCTTGACTTCACATCTGATGAAGACTATGGAAAGGATCACCCTGCAACCTACGTCCCCTGGTGAGCTCTCAGCTGGACCCCCTGCAGTTTGCTTACCGGCCTAGGATTGGTTGTGTCTCTGAAAGGAACGACCTGGAATATAGGATGGTCATCATGGTCATCAGAGACTTTGGCACAATTATTGCATAGTAAAGAACAGTTAAAAACACAGTTAAAAACTATTTATGTTGCCAAATCATGGTAAATGGGCTCTTAGAAATACAGTTGGGAAATGGTAACCATGAACCGGGAAAACTAAGTTATCAATTTTAGTTTTAACTCTACATGGTAAATCTCCTCACACACAACCCGGATGATACAGATTACTTGTTCTGGCAGCGGCCTCTGGGTATTTGTCCTCTCCCCTTCCACAGGAATGATGATCAGAGCAGCTGCCTCTCATATAATTCGCTCCCTTTTGGAATTTGCTTGCTCTATCAGTGATGAGTGGGCAACCATCAGATGATGTCCAAAAACATTGTGCTAAAATTCACTTAAGCCACACCTATTTTAAACACAGGGCAACAACAACGTGCAAAGTCATTATATCAGTGATCATAAACAAAAGTATATGACACACGGTCTAACAGAGATTTACAGTTGCTGCGTTGTTTTTTATTGTTGTTGCGTGCCTCTGTCTTTTTTAAATGAACTCACACCATTCGGCCATCTTTCTGCTCTGCAACAATTTGTAGTGAAAAGCCACCTTTAACCGTGCAGGGCTGAGTACATACTAATGGAAAAACGCTATTAGCCAACTCTGTGGTTCTATGGTACATCTACGTTCTTTTTCCTTTATTTGGCAGTGTACAACGTGAAAAAGGTGTCAAAATGTATTTGAAATTTCCTTGAAAACCTCAATGACATTATTCAATTATGCAACAGAAGTTTGACAAAACTTTGCCAATCAGGCCGAAAACTAATTCTGAGCATATCGTTTTTTTTCTGTGGGTTGTAACTGGTGCTTGTCTGATTTCCTGTGGGGGAAGGTGTCAACGTCTCACTTGATTTGCATTCACTGATATGAGATGGTTTGACCATCTCCTACAAGTGTTCCTGACATGTCCACATGTGAGGATTGTTTGTTTTCCTGACTGGTAAAGGAGTAGTGTTAAAGTACTTTAAAACATATTGTCTCAGACAAAGTCAATGGACTTTGCAGTCAAATTTGAGATCTATGTATATGGTCCAACAATCTTTAATCTAACTCACCATGGTTTTCTTGCAACACAAAGCTCAGATAATTTACTTACTTGCTTTTCTGAAACCCATTACAGTGTAAGATCTTACACTCAGTTTATGAGTTTTGTTGCTTTAAAAGCCTTCTTAGCTGTGTTGACCTTACTACAGAGCTAATACTGGACATGCAAAAGCTCCCAAATGCCCTCTCTAAAAGCATGTGCATCCATACTTTGATTTGTTTCTATCCACAGAATAAGACAGTCAGTGTTTTTAAATTAAACCTTGCCTGAAAGGTCCAAAAAATGTAAACATATGGAAAAGCTCCACCCAAATTACCTTGCTGTTTCAATATTTATTTGGTTTCATTCAGGCAATATGTTGTAATTGTTTTCTCTATAGTAGTTTCAAAAGTACACCAAGGCAAGTAAAATTGAATCAGGAACAGGTTGAAAATACCACAGAATTATTTTCTCAATTAAATTACAATTCTGCCTTTTAAGTAACACAAGTGTCAGTTCACCAACCTAAATGCAATACTAATAGTTTTTTGTGTTTACTTTATAGCCTATGTTGTCTGCAATAAAAGGTTATCTTTTTTTATTTAATTTCATTTTATTTGTTTGTTTTGTTTGTTTTTTTTTTGGGGGGGGGGGCATTTATTGACATGATCCCACCATACAATCACTTTAAGGAAGCACACAAATTAGAAACTTAACATTAAACTCTTTTTTTATTTATTTATACTTTAAACATTTCTCTGGAGACTATTTTGTTCTTTGTACAGCATGAGTGTTTAGGATTTAGTTATTCAGTAAAGACTTACATACTTTATTTTACAGGTTAACACCTTGAGACCGGCTATCTCTGCAACACCTGTCCAACAAATGAATGCATCATTATTGGAGGAAGATATATTTAGTTTAAAAAGGAAAAGGCTGTGTGAATTTGATCTGGCCCTAAATTATAGTGGAATTGATCACACTTGCATGACTTGAATGATAATGTTCCTTAATGAAGACCAATCATTATTGATTATCGAGTAAATTGATAGGAGGCCAATTTCCCATGCTAATTAAAAAGGCTTATGAGCACTTAGATGCAAAAAATTAAAGGAAGAATTGTAGAAAGAGAAGACATGGAGGTGACGGCGATAATGTTGGATGTCATAATGGGATTCGTTTCCAACTTGTGGTGAGAAAAAATACCATATTTGTTCAACGATTTGATACAATCTACATGAAGACTAGTGCTTTGTGGATTTGGGAACATATCTGTTGGTTGTACATTTGTCACTTAAAAATAAAGAGCAGAAAATGCTAAATGTACATCTAAAACAACAACATGTGGTGTGATTTCACCATTGGTCAGTAACCCCAAGATGAATTATTTGATATGGTGACTAATTCTGATGTAAGTTGAGGGAAATGTTTTTTAGATGCTCCCTACAGCAAGGTAAGTTTCAAGTTAATGTTCTGATGTTATGATTGTTTAATCACAACTGTAAACTAATGTATGTGAAATCCCAGAAGCTTCTGCGATTTCAATTGTTTCTGAATTTCGTTGTGGTAAATTGTTTAAAATGCTGTTGAGCCTTAGTAACTCCAGGATAAAATTATTTGGTACTCACTGGGAAAGCAAAGATTAAGCTCTTTACTTGTGATGTTTAAACCAATCTCTGAGAATCAGTAAAGGCAAAGTTTTTTTAGTCTGTTTCTGAGTCCACCTTCTCCACGCCCCCACAATGTTAAAACTGTATTTGTTTGCTCTTTTCTCTCTTGGCGCTATGAGGGTTAAAGGTCAGCTCTGTTCTTTCATTTTTCCTTGATCTGTATGGTCTTCACAAGGTAGGCACACAGATATTCTTGTGGCAGCATAAAAGTAAACGCGAGTCTTTGGTGGCCTTGTTCACAATGCCAACAGGTGTGAACAAGATCCAGTACTTTCAACAAAACAGCAAAGCTCCCTGCCAACTTTGTATAGGACAAGGGGATCTCAATACATGAACTGTGTATGCCACCTCTGCTTGGAGAATATAACAGTGCTAAGTTTCTTATAGCTTCTTACAACTGTAACACTTGTATATAAGTTTATATTCCCTAATGGGGCCGCGAGGAGAACTGGAGGCTATCCCAGTAGTCAATGGGCAAGAGGTGGGGCACAACCTGGAGGGTCCGCCAGTCCATCGCAGGGCCACACAGAGACACACAAGGACTAACAGCCACGCACACTCACACTCACTCCTAAGGACAATTTGGAATGTCCAATCGACCTAACATGCAGGTTTTTGGACGGTGGGAGGAAGCCGAAGAACCCGGAGAGAACCCATGCAGACACAGAGAGAACATGCAAACTCCACACATAAAGGTTCTTGTTTCCCCGGAGACTCGAACCGGGAACACTCTTGCTATATATATATATATATGTATATATACCCAGGATAGGTCACTAGTTCATCATAGGGCCACTAAAAGACTAGCGAAAAGGACATCTATGCGTCTATACATCTAATACTCACAGTCAATTTGTCATCAATATGCAAGGTTTTGGACCGTGGGTGGAAGCTGGAGTACCTGGGGTAAAACATGCAAATGGTAGGTGGCACCAGCTGTGAATCAAACTACCATGTGCAGCACAACAACATGCCAGGTCTATTTCCACTCTGCATGGAAGATGTGAAACACTTGAAGTTTGCCAAACAATTGATCAGAGTTATTCAATTCAATTCAATTCAATTTTATTTATATAGCGCCACATCACTACAACAGTTGTCTCACAGCGCTTTCCAAACAGAGCAGGTTAGACCCTACTCTGAAGATAATTACAGAAACCCAACAATTCCCACCATGAGCAAGCACTAGGCGACACAGGCAAGGAAAAACTTCCTTTTAACAGGCAGAAACCTCGAGCAGAACCAGGGCTCAGGGTGGGCGGCCATCTGCCTCGGCCGGTTGGGGGTGAGGGAAAGAGAGGGCAAGAGAGAGAGGGCGAGAGAAGGACAGAGGGAGCAGAGAGAAGCAGCCAACACAACAACACGTAGACTAGATGAAAAATGGCAATTATATCAATACTAATGATGATGGTAGAAGTTATGACGGCAACAGAGCAGGAACACGGGGGCAGCAGGAAACTCCCAACCACAGATCCAGACTCCACAGCTCTAGGAACTCCTGCAGGAAGTGATAGGAGGAGACTCCCAACCACAGATCGAGGCCCCACAGCTCCAGAGCCAGGAATATCTGCACAAAGTGTTAGGAGGAGAGAGGAGAGAGAAGGGGGACGAGAAAGCACACGAGGAAAGGGGAGAGTCCAGTTAGTAACATTGTTAATGGAATGAGGTTGCACCGGGAGGGAGAGAGAGAAAGGAAAGGGGAGCTTGGTGCATCATGATGCATCCCCCGGCAGTCTAGGCCTATAGCAGCACAACCAGGGGTGGACTTACTCTAACTATAAGCTCTATCATCAGTTATGGTAAAAAAATTAGTACCCGTTGCAAAATAGCTTATTAGTCAGGGGGCAAAGTAGAGAGTGATTCGACAATTTGAACATAGCTGTAGAGACCGGAAAGAGAACATCTGGCTGAATATTTTTACCAAGGATCAAACTCATTTGTTTAAGCAAACAGATACAAATGTGTAAAACCAGCAAATAGATGTGTACTATGCAATCTCACTGATATGCAGCCCAATATGTACAGTCTCATATGCAAATGTCTTGGACTTTATAGTAATCCTGTTTTGTTTTTCTTGATTTTTTTTTGCAATAGTTCAGACTATTAGAAACTCAAAGTATGGAATGTACTGATATCTAGTGGCATGAATTAAAACTACAGCCCCATCTACCTCAACCTCCCCCAAACTGTGGGACAGAATGCTGGCTAACAAAAAGAAGCTAGTAAGTACAAAAGTAATTTGTATTTTTTAGGTTATCAACAAGAGATTGTATCAAATCATTTGTTATGTGTATTGTGTTTTTGACCTGGAATATACATCTTTTCATCACAGATTTATCATGACTGCCTGATGTACCCCTTTGTTTGTTCCTAATAAAACTAACATTACATGTCAAACTTGACCAAAGGTACAGTCAAATTCATGCTTTCTATGTATTTGAATAATCAATTAAGTTATGTATTGTTAGAATTCCAAAACTGTCATGGATTCATAAGATGGATTTTGCTCATTTAGAAGGCTGAATCCCAATAATGTCTTCTTATCAACCTCGCTTTGTTGTGAAATGTTTTTTGCCTGACAACCTTCTGAAGCCACATATTGCTGTGAGCTGAGTATTGTTTCAGAGTCTTATTGTGAACACCATGTTTGCCCATACACACATATCCCGTGATTCTGTCCCTTTTCTCTTTAAGATTGAATCTTTTTGTTGACAGATTGCTGCATTCTGCCTTTTTTTAAGAAGCTTTTTGGCTCTTCCATGTTGTTGGTTTTTGTGGAAATAATTTGACTTCCATTTTTTACCACAATGTTTACCTCAATGTATCCCATCACATGTTAGAGGAGAATTTGAATCTTACATTGTTGGAAGGTGATCTCTACTCCAAGCAACTGTGTTTGCACGATTGATGTATCAGATACAAGCCCACATACACAGAAGGGGGAAAAAATCAATGGATGGTTGTTAGCATTTATGTGGCTTTTTCTTGAATATCAGTAGCTTAAAGGGAGCCTGGATGCAATGGAAAGAAAATAAAACAGGTAATCTTGTCTACTTAACGATGTCCATTAAATACCACTTCAGACTAAATGGTTTGTGTTTTAACACAGATTCATGGCATTCATAAATGTGTAGTGACACTTTAAAACAACCACAAAGTAGGGGGAACAATTTTTGTCAACAATTTTGTCACAGTAGTAGATGCAGAATTCAGAGAAATTAGATTAATCCGTATAATGCCAAATGTATCATATTTGACACATAGTTTCTGAAATATTATGAGATCTTTTGCATCATTAAATTGTAAACACTATGTTGTACACAATCATACCTGATAACAGTGTACAAGAAACCACACGATTATAGTTTTTACTTATCGCGAGGCAATAAAAGATTAATAAACCTGTTGATTTTTAAAATATATTTTTAAAGGGCCGATAGAATAAACACTTTTAAAAGATCTCTATTTTTCTTGGATCAGGCTTTAAAGGGTTAAAAATGTATGAATCTGGATTTACAATCTTAATCCTGTAGTAAGGTGCTAAGTGAATAATATACTATAGTTATCAGAAAGATATAGATTAAATTCATATCACTGCATTCTAGGTCTGTTCTCTCTGCTCTTCTCTGTGGATCAGTAAGATCTTAATACTTTGACAAAGATGCAGAAGGAAACTGAAAAACCATGAAAAAATAGACAGAGAGTGGAGAAGAATGAAAGTTAAATATGATCTAACACTATTGGCCTTAATTTTCCTCTGCAACTGAATCAAAGGTCTGTTTTTTTAACTGATTAGGTTTTAATTTGCATAGTTCTTTGGATTACCTGAATTCAAAGCTACCTGTCAGAGATGGCAAGATCTCTATATAAATTTCCTTTCTTTTATCTGCTTGTCTTTTGATGTTACACATAAGTGTGTATGAGAATAACTGGAAAAATGAACATCTGAAATAAGTCCATTTTTTTCTAAGGGTCGCATCACTTTTAATTACATTTGCCAGATATGCTCTATGCTAAGCTGGGTTGCTTTCTGTTTTCTGATAGATGTGATTCAGACAGAGAGATTAACAGGCAGAAAGCAATGCTTAATTATTTCATAAATTGATATTTTGTTTGTGTTGGTTTTATTCTAAATAGATAACTTATGAAAAGATTAGGTATTGGTAAAAAATATATACAATATCCCCAAGAGATTGCCCTCGTTTATACAACAGCTTGGGTTTAAAGGACAGGTAAAGTCCCATGTTGCTTAGCACTTGGGGACAGGTTGAGGCAGGGGAGGTGGCAGCAGCCGAAAAAGCAATTAACATTCACAAATAGTGTGAGGGAAACTATCCATAGAGGTTACACTGCTGTTGAATGTCACCAACTGCCTGGACCCAATTCCTTCATACAACACTCCCATAAGGGCAGACACACTTAAATACATATTTGCATACAAATGCAGTGATTAACCCTGTAAGTGCATTAGCTCTAGTGGCTTAACGGAGCATCAGTACCAATATTTTCCTCACCATTTGTCAATGCATGCTTGAAATGACATGGAATAATGATCATTTTTCGACTTTGTTCAATCAACTCCCGTCGGTTTCCTCTGTTTTGCCAGTAGATTTCACAGACCTATTACTTATTTTTCTCACCAATGACTCATGGAGAAGCTTTTCCTTGCATTTAACATTATGACGACATACTATGCGTGTAAACAATGTAACTAATAATTCTGCCCTATAAGAAAATAAAGCAAGAAGGAAAAAAAGTACTGATCTCAACGGCAGCAACCGCATCATTACAAAATAAATGTTGATAAAATAATGAGTGTGCATGGCATTTCAACAACTCATGATAGCATTTTGATTTAAAAAAAAACACAGAGGAGGGCCGCAGCCGTAGCCTAATGGTTAGAGCAGGCGGCCCATATACAGAGCCTTTGCTCGCAAGCGGGCGGCCTGGGTTCGAATCCAGCCCATGGCCCTTTCCCGCAGGTCTCCCCTTCTCTATCTCTGCCCCCTTTCCTGTCAAGCTACTGTCATTAAAGGCCACTAGAGCCAAAAAAACCTTTAAAAAAAAAAAAACACAGAGGAGATTTCTTAAAATGAAGTGAGCAAAACTTATTTCTTACTGTTTTGTAAGAACTGTGTGTTTACAGCAAATGAACACTGACATACTATGGAAAGCTGCTGAGTATGCCAAAGGGCTGATGTGTCCCCACACAGCTTCCGAAGTTTGTGTGTAATATGTAGACAGGCAAGTGAGCCTAGGCCTAGAAAGGAAAAGAGCAAGAACAAACAGAAATAGAGGATAGAGACAACTTTTCAATTTTTTTCCAGTTACTCTTCATGACCTAGAGCCTCACCTTGAGGCTACAGCTGACAAACTTCAGCAATGTAACAAGAACAACAGGAAAAAGACACACAGTGCAAAATCCATATTTGCAAGTAATTATTGGTTTATTTCACTGTGCTCTCCCCTCTACCCATCTTCCACCTTTACTCCTTTTTCCAAGCAAGTAAGTACTATTTAATGAAGGTGGGAACAACTAATAAATAAGAGGCATTTAGAGTTTATATCCTGCTTCCTCAACTATCTCCGTCCTTCTCCAGCATCTTTTCTTCTCCCCTCTGTCCATTGGCAGTGCACACAGCCGTGAGCAGAGCTAATTAAATGCTTCTAAGTGAGTCGCCTCGCCTGCCATTCCAGCCTCAGCAAAAGGTCATCCTACTCAGAGGCATGAGGCAGACATTTCTCATGACTGTTTTCCTTTTGAGAAATTTAGCAGATTGTTAATTATCAGATTACAAGTTTCCCTTTTTAAAGGCCAGCACACTGCCCCCAGTTGGAAAGCTTAGAGAGAAAGAGAGAGTCAGAGATGTTGAGAAGAGTAGATTTATGCATTGAAGATAGCTTGGGAGGTCCAGCTTTTCTCCTCTAGGCTTGATTTAAGTGAGGGCTATGATTTATCATCAGACAGGAGAATTCGAGATCAGCAGAAGAGTGAAGCTTACTGATGGTACTTTATCTCAGCCCATCAGCCCCTCCTTCCACGTCTATTTCATTCTACCTTTATTCAAACAAAGTATTCAAAATCAATATGTATTAAAATTAAAGCATTTAACAAAACTTCAAGAAACGTTGTTGACGTTGTTGTACTAGTTTTTTTACGTTATTTCCATGTGTAAAAAGATGTACACGCCAGAGTAAAAAATCACTTGCCTTTTATATTTTGCTTGGAAGATGAACTCAAAGGAGAGTTGGTTCACTCTGCTTTTCGCTAAACATTCCCCATCAGAAAGACTTTGACTCTCTGAGATGCTCCTTGAATGCTTAGCTAGCTAAAATTAGCTCCAATTGTTATATTCAAGTACTACTTACTTTTCCAGCTGACTGTGCTTTTTTAACTTTGAAAATCACAGCATTTTGTATTTATGTTTAATTTTATACAGCATCTCAGCTTTTTTTTACTTGGGACTGCATAAAACATACAAATCTTTCTTTTGGGAAATTTATCATCACATGAGACACATATTGAACAAAATGTCCCCCTGATTATAACCATCTGTTTCATTGTGTAGTTGTAGATGAGCCAAGGGGCATCTTAGACCTCCATTTACAAGCAATGCTTCACTATGTTCCAAATTGCTTACGTTAAACAGTGTTCCTGTAGCTGGATCCCTCAGTGCCTCTGGGTTTCCATGGCAATCAATCTATAAATTGATATAGGAACTTAATGAACCAATAATTGAGCTGTGAATTAGCTCTGGAAATGGGCAAAGCTGTTGATGAAAGATCTGTGCTCTTTACCTCTTGGCTAAAAACAAAGGAAACAAACACCACCAAATGAATCGGTCAAATATTTGATATTTATATATTATATGCAGCACAATCTCACCAGCAAAACAACAGTACAACAAACATTCAGCTGCATTTAAAAGGGTGAGCTCTTATAGTCTAAATAAGCACAAGCCTAAATCTAACTTAACTTATTTAATGGTCATACACAACTCCTCTAAACTCTTGAATCTTATATTTCTTTTACTGCTGTGCAATGACAATAAATCCCTCCTTTTCAATTATTTTGTAGGATTTCTTTAAGATGTCCTGTTGTTCAACATTTTTCAGCTTCCCAATTACGTTAATAGCAGTCGTACATTCGCAATTCATTGGTTTTCAGCCACTATTGTTTTCAGTGCATAAATACTACAGAAAAGCAATTATCCTACTGTTTCAATGCACTGAATAAAATTACAAAAGTAAAATCACAAGTGTACAATCTCTGTACATCGTACACCATTCTTCACACCACTGAAGTGCCACTTGTTCTGGCAGAAGCTCCTCATTTAATCAATAATGATACATAAACAAATGTAGACATATATCAATGCAGTGACACCAGTAGAAGAAAACAACCATTTTGATATAGGGTGAAACTTTTTCAGAACACTACTTCTGCTTCTTTTTCTACTTCTCATATCTCTTAAACTTTTATATGTCAGATTAACATGAAAATGTGCAATAGTCCTATTCATGAAAAAAAAAATGTATGAACATAATAGTCTGACCAATACAACACTGAACCTGTCATTCTAACATAAACGTAAATGTAACCAGTAGAAAATAATGCAGGCTGAATTGAATTATCACTTTATGGAACTGGATACTACTCCATGTTCTGAGCAGAAGAAACTAATTTTCTTAAATTCATTTAATCTGCAACAGATGCCCATCATTCCAAAAGCCATAAAAGAATATTCAAATACAGTAAAGTGCATACAAGGCAGGAAAAGACACTGCTGCTGAGTCTGGAGTCTTGTCAGTGGTTGAAATCAGTCACTGGTGCCACGGTTATGAAAGCAGGATATTTCACTGTTGTTCACTGTATTTCACTAGTTGTCATGTGAAAGCGCCCTGACTATGCAGTTCGGATACAGACTTGCAGCAAACAACTATAAGAAGTGCTTAGATTAATATGCAACGGAGGTATATATTTCTTGAGTAGCTCTGACAGAATCTATTCCAGCACATTATACTGTAAATTCAGTCACAGTTCTAAAAACAAACTTTAAAATGTAATTATTATATGCTATTACAATTTGTAAATGACTTCATTCAGGACATTACTTGTTTTTTTATGCAGGTAATTCCCAAAAGACATCGATGACTGCCCATCCTTAAAGAAACAATCATGGAGTACTTAATAATTAGAGTTGTTAGACTGGCCCCTATCTCAAATGACTCTGAGGGAAATGTACAACAATGAAAAAACATTCAATATTTTCATAATATAATAAAACTAACAGACACACAATACTGAATATATACAAGGGGAAAATTGTGCATGTGCTGACTGGATTGGAAACGTCTTGTTAAGGATATACTGTGATGTATCAGCTCATATGCTTTTTCTTCACCTACTTCCTGTTTTCTGACCTTCACCCCTCATTGGTGATTTCTAAGTAATGTGCATAAGATGTTATTTGTGTCCCTGCCTGGGGCGACCAATGCTCTCTGACAAAATAGCCCACTGCTCAGCCAAGTAAATAAATAAGTGGGACAAGAAGAACAAATGAATAAGGAGATGGATGTTCCCTTCTTGAAGACACAGAGGCCTAATTTGAGCTCATAAAGGACCACATCAAGTGTGACCCCTCACTGAGAATGCATGGTCGATGCTGTGTTTGAGAAGCCTAGGCAATCTCAAGTCAATCGTTCAGAGGCTCAAAGATCACATCAGCCTTTATTTTCTCTACAAAAAGTGGAGAGTAGTAGAGGTAATGAGAAAAAAGATGTTGCAGTTGGAGGAAGAAAGACAGTTGTTTATTTGCAAACACCATTGGACACATTTTCAATGCTTGTTCTCATCAGCACAAGAGTTAAATAAGTCACTCTACAAGCTGTTGTTTATGTTGTTTTAATTGACTGACACGAGGGGGAATAAAACTGGGGGTTAAAAAATGTGTCTAACTATTTCAATCTAGCCTGTCTTCATCTCCACTGACTTAGCCCCTGATCTGTATGGGTGGGGGTAATGGGTGATCGCCAAAGCCCTCCCAGCGCCAACTGTGATCTGATTAGTGGCAGAGGGAGGGCAGCCAATTACAACCATTGCGTCACTTTGTGCAAGACGGCTCCTGCCTGCAGGGGGAGAATGGGATAAAAAGAGAGAAAAGAAAAGAGGGGATGAAGATGATTGGGGAAAAGGAACAAAGATATGAAAGAAGTAGAAACAGAAGGAAAAACGGGGATACAGGAATAAATTGCGACTAGCTACGATATGAGGTCAAAAGGGACGGACAAAGGACTTGCAAAATACCTAATTTTTACTTTTAAAACTTAGGGAGTAGTTAGTATAACTATGTATAACTTAGTTACATAATTTATACACTTAGTATAACTTACTTTTTATCCTACATATGTATATCCTTTTTCTGAGTAAGACTGTTGGGATGCTTCGCTGCTGACATGTTTTTTTAAACCTAAAATATACTACAGCAACATTAGAGTTTACGAAACTGAGTGATATTTGACAAGTCTGAAAGGATGACAATCTTATTATGTTTATTTGCATGTATTTCTACAAACCTTGGCCGAAGGCGTGTTCCTTTAGTATGAATGTAAATGGAAGTCTTTGTTTGATTAAATAAATATATGTGTAGTTGGGCTCATAAACATAACCCAGACTTTGCCCCACACTTAACTACTAGCAAATGCTTGCACTGTCAGGATCGGTGGTTTGTTTAGTTTTTTCTTTTTCTGTTGTTATTTTGGAAGCCTGCCGCTTCCCACTTCCTCCACCAGATGCCGCCTAGGAGCAGAGCCCCTGGAGAAGCGTGTGGTTGAATCCGGGGACACACCTGTGGCGCATTTGCTGACTGAGGCTGTGGATATTTAAGAAGTGGCGAGCTGACACTTCCTTGCCTGAGTGTTTGTTTACCTTGGTAACAAATCGTTCCCGAGTAAAGCCTTCTGCGCAACTTCCCGAAATAATCGCCACCTGTGTTTGTTCCTTCTCGTCAGGTCTACCTGGATTCCTCCTGAGTTTTCTCGAGAGAAAAATTTCTGTGGATCGTTTGTTTCGGACCACGACCAGCCGCCAGCTCGCTCCCCACTCAGTCTGTCTTACCTGTCCGCCCTCCAACGGTTCACTACCTCTCCACGCTGCCCTGGGTCTGTCGCTGCTCCCAAGAGAACTTCCATCTGCTCCTATGGCTGAACTGGTGATCCCTTCCTGACTCCTGCTCCATGTTTTCCCCCCAACCCTGTCCCCTCTGTTCAATAAACTTTATTATTGTCTGCATACGCGTCTCCTGATCGTGCTCGTGCATGTGGGTCCGTAAACTGGAACCAAACATGACATGCCCAGCTTTTTTCTTGATTTGATTTTCTATCTTGCCTTCTGTGGTTGCTCATTGTGGTCTCCTGAGCTTTGACCTCTAATCTTCTGGAACCTTACATGACGCTTCTTAGGTGTTTTCCTGCTAGGCCTGACCAACTTCTTTTTTATTGCTGCCGTTTTTCTCTAGCTGGTTTAGTGCAATGTTTTAATCTGCTGTTTTGATAAACTTTTTAAACTGCTGTTTTGAGTAGGAAGTGTATTGTTCTTCTGATTTTGTTTGGTTAGCTGTTGTTTAGGAGTAGTGTTTGTGGGTGGTGGGGGATTTGCATTTTTGCGGTGACTCCTCGTATTGCATGAGTAGAAACCCCTCAGATGTTGGTACCTGTCCATTTGAAGCAAGGCTCTCCAGTGGAGATGAGTGGTAGTACCCCTGGGAACACCTCATGGTATCCCCTCCATCAGCAGCCTCTACTTCTCACTTTTAGGTATTGTTTCAAGTAGATCTAGCTAATTTCTAAGTATAGAAACCTAAAGGTCTTATTTTAGTTCCAAAAATAAAAATGTAATTCTAACTGCTTGTCTTCACTTTTAGGCTTCCTCTTTTGCAGTTTTAGCTACTGTCAGGTGGGGGGTCTTGAAGGGAGGACTCAGGTGCGGAGATGAGGGAAAACAAGGTTTATTTTAACAAAACTGTGAAAGTCCAGACAAAGTACAAATCAAAGCTGTGGAAAACTGTGATCAAAGTAACAAAGCAATGAGCAAACAAGACTGAGGCAAAGTAACAAAATAACGATTGACAAAACTGTGACAAGACTGTGACTATGGCAAAGAAAAGACTATGGCAAAACAAACCTGGCGTGGGGGTGACGAAAGACTAGACGGACAAGAGACGAAAACGCACTCGCGCCAGACAAGGGGAAACAGGACTATTTAAACACATGAGGGAGGGGAGCCCCAGGTGTACACAATAGGTAATCAAGACGAGACACCAGACATTCCCCCAAATGTGACAGCTACCGTATTTTCCGCACTATAAGGTGCACCGGATTATAAGGCGCATACAATAGACGCTACAGTAGAGGCTGGGGGTTACTTTATGCATCAATAAGATGGAGCTGCGCTAAAGGGAATGTCAACAAAACAGTCAGGTCAGCTTTAGGTCAACTTTATTAATAGATTACAAACCAGCGTAGTTTAAGGTATAACATGTAGTGCAATGTTAATACACCCCACATAGTGGGGGGGAACTTTTCCTCGATTGAATAATAATAATAATAATAATCCCAATATAGCAGTGGCGGACCGTGCATTTTGCACCTAGGCCTTCAGTAGTGCTCCGTCTGAATCAATTCACCACTCAATAACTATTGTATGGTTATAGAAATCATCTTATGTAGAAATACAGTAGGGATGTCCTGATCTAGCTTAAAGTTGAAAGTTATTTATCTACTTATTTAGTTGTCAGACTCATGTTGAACAGGGATTTACTCTGATAACAACTTAATGGTTAGGACACAGTCCTGTGTGGGATTGTATGAAGTTCAGGGGTGGCAAGTCTTCTACTCCTGCAGCTATAGCTGCAAAAAAGTTCAGCTGTAGCTGAACTCCGAATTAAAACAGTTGGGCGAAAAGTTCATCTTGAAAATGGCCTTGACGGTGAATCTGACACAAAATCATAAAATAGCTATTACACCAACACAACTACAGTATATTTCGGTTTGTTTGCTAACTTTTGCTGATTGGATATCTGACTATCCAATCAGCGGGTGTGAATACGGTGACGTTGCCTAAGGCCTTCGAGAAGGCCCTGGACTCCCTGCCTCCAGGCAGACATCTTTGACTTTGACCCTGTCTAGCGACAAATGATGGCTGCAATGTGATTGGTTAAATGCTTTTATATGAAAATGCATGTCTGGAAGCAGCGCAACCAGGGGAAAAGCTATGAAAGGAAGCGGACAGACTATTTAGAGATATTTATATGAGTTTCCATGGACAAAATATAATTAACATCAGTCTGTGATTCAGATATTTTCTTAGGCCTGCAGAGAAGGCCTTGCAGGCCCTGACGGCCCACCACTGCAATATGGTAACACTCGAAATAGTGCGATAACAATATAGTAACACTCAAAATAGTGCGATAACAATATACGGTGGTAACACTCGAAATAGTGCGATAACAATATAGTAACTGTCTGGAGGCTGGGGTTTACGGAGGACTCAGGCGCAGAGAGGTGGTTAGTTCCAAAAGTTTATTGAACAAAAATCGCACTCAACGAGTGGAGACAAAGTACCAAAACAATAAACAAGACTATGAACAAAGTATCAAAATATAATCACTCTTATGAGGAAGACAAAGGCTGTGAACAAAGTAGCAAAACAACAAGACTATGGGCAAGGTACAAAGTAACAACGAAATACTCACTAGGAAACTGTAACTGTGATCAAGACAGGAACTGTGGTCATGGAACTCAATACACCGGCACGGGACAAGGGGAGACGAGGACTATTTAAACACATGAGGGAAGGGATCCCCAGGTGCAGACAATAGGTAATCAAGGAGACAATCAGACTGGGAACACAACAGGAAGTGCAAGTGACCTGAAACAAGGGGATGCATCTTTCAAAATAAAACAGGAAATGACAAGACAACATGGAGACAAGACCAAAAACACCAACATTTCCCCCAGGTGTGACAGTAACACTCGAAATAGTGCGATAACAATATATCAATAACTCAAATGTTAATATCACACAACACACAAAATAAACATGTAAAGCTCACTTTACTAAGTTATTCCTCATCCACGAATCCCTGGAATTTTTCTTCTTCAGTGTCCGAATTAAACAGTTGGGCGAATACGGGATCCAACATGCCCGGCTCCGTCTCTTCGAAGTCGTCATTGATCGAGTCAGTGTCGCTGCTGCTGTCTAGCAGTTCAGTGACAATTCCTGCCTTTCTGAAAGCTCGGACCACAGTTGAGACTTATATATCAGCCCAGGCATTTACGATCCACTGGCAGATGGTGGCAGATGGTGGCAGATGGTGGCATATGTTGTCCGGCGCTGTCTACCTGTCTTGGTGAACGTGTGTTCGCCTTCTGTCATCCACTGTTCCCACGCAGTTTGCAGTCTAGCTTTGAATGCCCTGTTGACACCAACATCTAGCGGCATGAGTTCTTTTGTCAATCCACCCGGAATTACGGCGAGTGTTGAATTAGTGTTCTTCACTTGTTTTTTGACACCATCTGTGATATGGGCGCGCAAGGAGTGGTAGATCAACAGGGACGGGTTTTCCTCTTGAAAATAACCATGCAGGGAAGTTTCTGGCCATTAGCCTGGCAAACGAGAACTACAGTGAAGGATGACTTCTCATATATCCAAGGTGAGTGGAAGTTCGTCCATGTTGATGTTGTGCTCTGGCCGGATTTTTTTTTCAGCAATCTTGTTGTTGCAATATGCGCGAAAAGTGGCCAGCTTTTCTTCGTAGTCTTTTGGGAGTTGCTGTGAAACAGTTGTTCGTGTGCGGATGGAGAGATTACGTCTTTTCATAAACTGAAAGCACCAAGAAGGACCGCCTTTAAAGTCATTAATGCCAAGTTCGCTTGCTAGCGCGGTTGCCTTAATTCGAATATTTGATTGTACTGACACTTATACCTGCTGGTCTCTGTTCAACAACCCACTGTTCGAGTTTGTCCTCCAAATGTAGCCATCTGGCTTTATTCCCTCGGAAACTCTTTTTAGTCTTCTTTACTTGGCGTAGGTCATCTTGCTGCTTCCTCCACTTTCACACCATTGATTCATTTATGTTAAATTCTCTTGCTGCTGCTCTATTCTCGTGTTCTTCTGCGTGACCGATCGCCTTGAGTTTAAACTCTGCGTCATATGCGTGTCTCTTAATAGGAGCAATTTTGGGGTCTTTACATAAAAAACAAATGGAAATTAAATATATATACTGGTATATATCCAGCATCAGTGGCGGCCGGCCCATAGGGGGCGCTCGGGCGCCGCCCCCCCTAGATGTGGAGGGGGAAAGTTATAATATATATATTTATTTTTAAATTATTATCAGTGTCAGTTTTACTTAATAATATGTGGCTACATGTAATATGAATTATTAAAACAACACTTCCACCAATTGACTCTCATTCAACAGTGCATTTCCACCCACAGAACGTGTCGTTTCTCTTCTGGGGCGCCAGCCCCAAGCGCCCCTGAAGTGCAGCGAAATAACCAATTGAAAAATGTTGCTAGGGAAAATTAATACATATTTGGCCAATCAGCATCGCCGAGATTATTGGCTTTGGGGCGCCTGGAGCTGGCGCCCCAAAGCCACAGACGTACAGCTAGTGGTCAGTCAGGCAGTGACGTAGAGATGACGGCGACGACAGTTGAAGAGCTGCTTTCACATTATTCAGTGAGATCTTTACTGAGTTCTCCTTTCGTGAGAAGGACAATGGTGGAAAAATTAAACGTAAAGGAGCTGGGACCTGACAAGTCCGAAATAAATTTAACGCAGCGAACCAGTGAAAAAGCTAAGTCCTACAGCCGGCCTTTTAACAGGAGCTGGTTCCAGCGTAAGTCCTGGCTGACTGCTGGTGGGACGGCCAATGCACTTTTATGTTTTTCCCGCATCCCTTTAAAAGTGACCGGAGTGATTTGTCGTGGACGCAGTCTGGACAGACAGACTTAAAACATCTCTCTGAACAATTAAGAAACACGAAATATCACGAGTTCATATGGAAAACTGTGTTAAGCTAACCACCTGTGTGCCTACTTTGTGTGTTTGGTGACAAATAGTAAAATTGAGTGTTGTATTTCATACCAAATAATACCTAATATAGCTTCAAATGGTTAACTGTATATGTAAACTGCTGATTCTGATAAGGGAATTAAATCATTATTGTGGAATTGTACTAATTTTACGACTTTTAACTTGAATGCATGTACTGGGTTATGCAGGGAAATATATTGGCACACCAGCCCCACCAAGATTTTTTTTCACCAGCCGCCACTGTCCAGCATGCTCTGCGCGCGGAAGAAAATGGAGTCGGTGGCTGCTTACCGTAGTTGCCATATACAAGGCGCACCGGATTATTAGGCGCACTGTCGGATTTCGAGATGATTTGAGGTTTTTAGGTGCGCTAGTTAGCTAGCTACGTTAGTTTCTAAATACATATTAAGCTATTTATAATAGTAATTTGTATTTGTTGAGGCATGTCTCCGCCTCCTCAGTTGTAACCGGTGTACATTAACAAGATGAAAAGTTAAAGAGTCTTTTCTAGGGTTTAGTCCCCAGGTGACATCAACTCGGCTTATTTTTCCACCGTACTTCTTACTTACTGTATGCAAATGATCAGAATATGCTTAACAAGTGGGGCTAATGTGAAATAGGCTACCAGTGGCGGCTGGCCCATAAAGGCCTCTTGGACGCTGCCCTCCCTAGATGTTGAGGGGAAGGTCATAATATATGTATATAATATATGTATTAATATATGTATTTTATATATGTATTTTAAAAGTATCAGTATTATCAATGTCAGTTTTTACTTAATAGTATGTGGCTACACATATGAATTAATATGAATTATTAAAACAGCACTTACGCCAATTGACTGTCATTCAACAGTGCATTTCCACAGAACTTAAGGTTATGGATATAACCCAGGTTCTCTGATTAGCATGAGTCAGTGTCTCATTATGGGGAACGCCTCCTGCGTGACCTCATCAGAAACTCAAATGACATTACGCCAGCCCCGATTGGCTGGCAAAAGTGACAGTCTATGGCAGGAGGGGATGGGACCCTCCTCCTATATAATAAGCCGACATAGCTTCAGTCGTCATTCAAAACAAGCTCACCTCTTCATCGCTTCATAGCAAGGAGGGTGGTCTGGTGAGACACTCACAGTGACCGTAGGTGCTTGCTGCTCCAGACTATCAGTCTGTGTGCAAGAATGTGCAACCGGGGGGACCGTAGCCCCCCCTGTCTGTTGATGTAAGCCACTACCGTGGAGTTGTCCGTCCTCACCAAGACATGGTGACCCCTTAGCCAGGGGAGGAAATGTTTCAGAACCAGGTGAACAGCCATCAGCTCCAGGCAGGTTATGTGGGTAGAACGTATGTGAGAATGCCACCTCCCATTCACCGCTCTCCCCTTGTGAGTGGCGCCCATGCCCACCAGGGAGGCATCGGTAGTGATCACTTTCCTTGCCTGAATGGTTCCCATAGCGACACCCTGTGTCAGGCAACCTGGGCTCCTCCACTTCCGCAGTGCAAGTGAACATCCTGTTGAGACCCTCACTCTACGATGACCATCTCGATGCGGATTCAGACCCAGAGACGCTACCCAGTCGCTGAATACCTCTCATAAACAGCCGTCCGGGAGGTATACCCATTATAGAGGAGGCCATCAGGCCTAAAAGTCTTTGGCATTGTTTGAGGGAAACCCCTGCCAAACAGTGCTAGACTGGCCCGCATTGCCTCCACTCTTTCCATGGATAACAATGCCTTGGCCTGGAGAGAGTCCAGAGTGAGCCCAATGTAAGTAATTTGCTGAGTGAGAATCATTGTGCTCTTTTCCACTTTTATCTGAAAACCCAGACTCATGAGGTGTTGTGTAAAAACACCTGTATGATGAGCCACCTCCTGGCATGTGGGGGCTGCCACTAGTCGGATGCCCCACTCTCTCAGTGGAGACACTGCCGCCTCGGTGCATTTAAGAAACTCCCTTGGGCTCAGGGACAGACCAAGAGACAGGACCACATACTCGTACGATATCCCCGGGAAGGCAAATCTCAGATATTTCCTGTGAGGGGGTATATGGTGACGTGAAGATATGCGTCTATGCGTCAGGTCTATTGATGTGAACCAGTCGTCTGCTCGCACGAACCGCAGCAGAGACGTGTGTGTCAACATCCTGAATTTGTATATCCTTAAACAGCGGTGTAGTGCACGGAGATCCAGAATGGGTCTCCGCCCCCTCCCGCCCTTTCTGGGGACTAGGAAATACCTTGAGTAGAAGCTGCTGTGGGATTCCCTGGGCGGAACTACCCCTACTGTATAGCTCCTTTCTTTTTCAAAGAGGAAATTTCCTCCAGAAGACTATTGGCGGACTCGCCTTGAGCATGGGAGTATATTATTTCCTTGAAAAGTGTCGGAGCGACATTGAATTGGAGCCTGTAGCCCTTTTTTTATCATTCTCAGCACCCACTTTGACTGCGTGCAGGCAGCCCAGCTCTTGCCGTGCAGCGACAGGGGGCTAACTGGCCACTCCGTCACCGCAGGTTTGTCGGTGCCTTGTCCGGGTTGATGTACACAACATTCGCGCCCGGACGGCACCAGCGCGCAAGGGTGCGCTAGGGCGGACTGTGTTGTCACAGTCGCTGGAGGACGCTGTTCTCCGCAGGCTGCGTTATGACAGAAAAGATTGATTTGTTTTTCAACATATCTTTTTTCCTTTTGTGTCATGAACACATTTAACGACACACAGCCCGGATGCGCTCGTCGGGAGATATTTATTACAGAATGCGAGGGAAACATTCTTGCGCAACAACACAGCAAACATTGTCTTTTCCCTGGGGTGGGCACCGGAATATGAATGCCCATCCCGGTCATGCACTGTGTGGAACGAGTCCCGTTGAACCGGCTCCTGGACGGAGCTGGGTGGGGAACGAGCGGCCCAGGAACAGGGCAGAATGGACTCGCTATTACCCTGAGGAGAGGCTATCAGGCCGCTTCTTCCTCCTTCCCATCACAGCGGCAGGTGGAGGAGGTGGCAGGTAGCAGGAGTGGGGCGAGAGGCAGCCTGTGCGTAGGACTGGCGCGGCGCTGCTGGAGCCGCCGACAGAGGCTTCCTCGGCAGGAAAAGCTTCAGCTCCTCATCATCCCGTTTCTTCTCCTCACATCTCTTCTGCATGGAGGAGACAGCAGCACCAAAGAGACCCTAAGGGACGACGGGTGTGTCAAGGGGCTCCTCTTTCTCCTTGGTAGCCAGGCTGGTTAGCCCGAGCCAGCGTGCTCTCTCCTGGAGAACTACGAGGCCCATGGCTCTCCCCGTAGCCTGTATGGCTACTTTGTGGAGACGGAGGACGTGGTCCGTTGTGGCACAGCTTTCCTCCCACAGAGCGGAGTCTGAAATGTTGGTCATGTCCTCCTCCAGCTCAGCCTGGTAGGCCATCAGCATCGAGGAGGCATTGAGAGATCTCGTCGACATAGCCGCCACCTTGCAGCACTTATCAGTAAGGCGAGACTGGAAGCGGTCTGTCTTTGCGGGCAGTGACAGAGGCAAGGAGGATGCCTTCGAGTGAAGGTGAGTCGCTACCACCGGCTCTATCGGCAGCATGTGGCGCACGCAATGGGACTCCATCCCGTCACAGTCCCACAGGGAGCTTCCCGCAATTGGATGCTTCTCGCTGTACGGCCTATTCTTCCACTTAATTGCTAACTCATCGAGCTCTGGGAAGATGGGCAGGACTTGTTTACGCGTCTCTTTCACTTTTGGCAGCTTTTTACTGTCAAAGTGGGACTTTACAACCTCCGCTTGGACAGCTGGCCATGCGATGTTGAGCCTGACAGCCACACCCTTGCACATGTCCCGCATGTCAAGATCCAGAGGAGATAACGGCAGAGGTTGGTCACCTCCGTTGGCAGAAGGGGCATTTGCAGCCCCGCTCGCACTGCTGAAAAAGATGGACTCTTCCTCGTCATCACCAGACATCAGGAACTCCGAGCCTGCCGACTCGTTGTCTACATCTCCTCCCAGGATGTAGGAAGCGGCAGCGCCCATGCCATCCTCGTCCACCACATGCAGCTGGGAAACGGGGGCTAGGAGCTGGGAGCTTGCGCCCGCCCAGCTCGGGCACGGCATGTCCGCACCTTCCTGCGCCGCGGCTGCTTTGCTCATCAGTGGGTCGCCCTCTGACAGTTTGACCTGGCAGGCCAGCCGGCGTCGAAGCAGCTTGCGGGGAAAGGCTGCGCAGTGGATGCACTCGTCTGTGGACCTTAAGACAGGCTGGGCATGGTGTAAGCCCAGGCATGCAGCACACACAGGGTGAGTGTCCCAGCTCGAGATTTTTTTGCCGCAGGGACAAAGTCTCGTGCCATTACCCCCATCGTTGGGGTTTATAGCCGTAGCCATAGTTAGCTAGTGAGGGCTATGGGGGGCTAGCGAGGTTTATATCCCTAGGAGCTTGTGCAGCTACTGGGGAACAGAAGCTAGCGTGAGGTACAAAGTAGCGCTACTTTATACACTCAGTTTTCACATATTTCTACCCGCAAGGTCGCAAGTTTGTTGCTTTCGGGTATTGCTACCTGGTAGCCGAGATGCTAGCGATACCTCGTGTTTGAAGTAGTGATACTTCGTGTAGAGGAGTATTGCTACTCACCGGATTTTTCTTAGTATTGCTACCAAGCAGATAAAAGAAAATATTGCTATTGTTTATGTCCAACAACTGTGCGTCTAGGAGCAGAGCGCCCGGTGACTGAGTTCTGCACCCAAGTCTGTGGACTGTTAAGCTCTGCGCCCAGTTGGACAGTTGTTGCCTCTGTGAAAAACGAGAATAGGTTTTGAATGACGAGTGAAGCTATGTCAGCCTATTATATAGGAGGAGGGTCCCATCTCCTCCTGCCATAGACTGTCACTTTTGACAGCCAACCTGGGCTGGCGTAATGTCATATGAGCTTCTGATAAGGTCATGCAGGAGGCGTTCCCCATAGTGAGACATAAAACAAATGCTATGAAAGAGAACGTATCATTTCTCTCCTTGGGCGCTCATTCAAAGGAATTTTTGCCCCTGCTACAGTGATATAGGTGATGTTGCTAGTAGTCAGTCAAGCAGTGAGGTAGAGATGATGGCGACGAGGACAGTTGAACTTGAAGAGCAGCTTTCACTCAATTCAGTGAGATCTTTACTGAGTTACCATTTCACAAGAAGGACAATGGTGGAAAAAATTCACGTAAAGGAGCTGGGACCTGACAATCTCGAAATAAATTTAATGCAGCGAACCGGGGAAAAAGCTAAATCCTACAACAGGAGTTGGTTCCAGCGTAAGTCGTGGCTGACAGCCTGTAGGACAGCTAATGCGCGTTTTTGTTTTCCCTGCATTCTTCTTAAAAGTTACCGGAGGGATTTGAACACAGTTGGAAAGATAAGCATAGCAGCTCAGCTAGACGATGGACACCGTATTGCGGTAAGTAGGCACAATGAAGAGGTAGATCGAAAGCGGCACATTTCATCAAAGCTCCTTGAGTGTATTAAGTGTCACGTCTGGTGTTTCGTCTTGTCTTGATTACCTATTGTGTACACCTGGGGTTCCCCTCCCTCATGTGTTTAAATAGTCCTCGTTTCCCCTTGTCTTGTGCGAGTGCGTTTTCGTCCGTTTTGTCCTTCTGGTTTCGTCTGTTTTCGTCAACTGTCCTTCGTCACCCCCACTTCACGCCAGGTTTGCTTTTTGCCACAGTCTTGTTATTCTTTATTTTGTTACTTTGCCATTGTCATTGTTTCGCCACAGCCTTGTCACAGTTTTGTTAATCTTTATTTTGTTACTTTGCCACAGTCTTGTTTACTTATTGCTTTGATACTTTTCTCACAGTTTTCCACAGCTTTGATTTGTACTTTGTCTGGACATTCACTCTTCAAGAGTGTTTTTTTTTGTTACAATAAACCTTGTCTTCCCTCATCTCTGCACCTGAGTCCTCCTTTCAAGATCCACCTTCATGACATTAAGTTTGTGGTGCTTTTGAACTGGCACTGTGGGGACATGATGAAACTGATTCTTCAGACAATCCTGGAATTTTCAGAGGTCTACTCGACTTGATGGCATCCATTGATCAAGACTTGAGGGAACATCTTGAAAATGCAACCGTTTTTAAAGGCACTTACAAGACACTTATGAACACGCTGCTGGACAGTATGCTGACTGTTCTGAGAGAACGGATCATGGATGAAGTAAAGTCATCTGAATTTTTACCCATTCAAGCAGAAGAAACTACCACTCCACCGTCAGTTGGTGTTGGTCATTACATACAACGATGAATGCAACATTATACAAGAGCGTTTTTTTTTTAGTTCATCAAGCTACCCAACGCCTGTGCCAAAGCAATAGCCAGTGCGTTATTGGAGAGGCTGCAGACCATACATCCAGAGGGACAAGAGAAAAAGTTGATAGCCCAGGCCTATGATGGAGTAATGAGGGGCGCCACGGGAGGAGTGCAGTGGAAGGTGCAGGACATCCATGCACACGCTCACTACGTTCACTGTTATGCCCATCAATTAAATTGGGTTAGGCAACAAGCAACCTCCCATATCCCTAAAATCAGTCATTTATTGTCCGAGTTGGGGGGATTTGCTTCTTTTTTTACGAAATCGAGCAAGAGGACTGTTGTGCTTGATGAAGTGGTGGCCCACTGTGGCAGGACGACCTTTAGCGGTTGGATATTTTGTTTAGTGAGCATGAGTCTTGAGCCAGAGTCAGGTGGAGAACAGCAGCAGTTTATTTTCCACTCATCATCAACCCTCTCCTTCACAGCTGAAACTGCAGTCTTAAATAGTCCCAGCTGTGACGCACCAAACCATATTAAATTCACTGGGGAATCTCTTAATCAATCTCCACCTATTTACCTAAAATACATTTTCTTAAATACAATACTTCTATTTACTTTTTATAGATATTTTCTATTTTATCATTACACCTTAAATAAACACCACAAAACCCACAAACAATTCCCCCCCTAGTCCTTTCAATGGCCTCTCCCAAAATCTACACATGGCGTCTGGACCCCCGGGGCAGAACCCGTCCAAACACCCTGGAGAGGACACAGAAAAGACAGGTGAGTCACTCTACCACAGCACTCCACACTCAACAGATTATGCACACATTTGCTTAGTTTTTTCCTCACCATTAGCTCATTGCTCTGAGTAATAATTATGCTCCTCCACAGGCAACAGCAACCAACCTCACTCATCAACGAGGAGAAGCCGTGCAGAGCCCAAAACAAAGGCCACATAAAAATGCCCAATAAACATAATCAAAACTGTGCAAATCTCTGCTTAAAGTGCAAATGCTAAATAAAGTGTTTGTTAATACAGTGCCAAAATACCTTTTTAAGTGCCATACAGTGCTATATATGTAAAATAGTCCCAGTAATGAAGATCTCTTCATTACACCCACCAACTTCCAAATGCATCGTCAACACGTTGGAACATCAACAGTCGTGCTGTTAAGACAGTGTACGAGAACAACGATGAGCTGGTGAAGTGTTTTCAGATTATCCGGAACAGAGGAGCATTTGATGGTCCAACAAAGAAAGAAGCCGGCTATGTAAGAATGCTAGAAGACGACACCTTCTGTTTTTAACTTTCGTTGTTTCACAAGATCATGCCTCATGTAGTCATGTCGTACAACCAGCTGCAGAAGAACAACAGCTATTCTGTAGACGTCGCAGGAGTTTCCCAGGCGTTCATCAATCGCATGCAGGCTATCAGGTATGATAAATCATTAATATGTAGCCTAGCCTATCCGAAATGTTTATTCTCTCTGCATAAATTAGTGCCTTAAATGTTTATATGTCATCTTATTCAAACAATGCTAAGTTTAGATTAAATCTTATTGTCAGCTATAAGCCTTGGGTTAGGTAAATATATCCCTAGTTTTCAGAACCTAACATAAAGGAAACATCTGTATTGGATCAGGGAGGCTGTTTCCAATCTGGCTGATGATGAGGAGCACAGGGGCCCTCTTCAGGAGTCACCTTCAAAGAAAAGGAGAACATTGGGAGAAGACACACAACACCATTTGGCACTGGAGGTAGGTATTTGCAGTGTGGTCTGATTTGAAAGAGATCATCAGGCCTAACTAAAATGTCATGAGGATGCTGGTCATGTATATTGTCATATTACAGTATGAATAATTAAAGTAAGCCAGGTTGGTTCATTACACAATGTAATACTTTATCTTCAGAATGATGATAGCTGGAAGTGTGAATTTTTACTGTTTTTATATATATATCAATCATTGCACAGGTATGTGAGACCGGAATGCGCCATTCCAAGGAGAGGTTTTCTTTCACTAAGCACCTTGTCGTGCCCCCTCTGTTGAAAGGAGACAACACAGCAGGAAGTTCCCAGATTCAGTACTGGAAACCACAGTCGAAGCCTACCCTTTTCTGGACAAGCCAGAGTTGCAGTGGTGCACTGGCTCTCTATCAGGTTTTGATGGAAAACAACCTTCAAGATACATTCACCAAAACTGTAAGTCTTCTGAACATCCTCATCACCACACCAATGACAACATCAAAATCAGAGAGGTGCTTCTCTACTTTAGACAGGATAAAGACTTTCCTAAGAAACACTATCGCACAAGATCGGCTCAATGCTCTGTCTATGTTCTCCATAGAGAAAAAACTGACATAGGACATTCCTGATTTCAACACAAAGGTAATTGAGAAATTTGCCACACAGAAAGACAGACAAGCAAAGTTCTTGTACTAATAAGAACCCTCCACCCCAGTTTAAATGTTAGGCTATTTGTTTTGAAGAGAATGAAAGGATTTTGGAAGGTACTGTGAACACTCACTCTTCTTTGTCTGCAGTCCCTCTCAGATGACAGATGAATGAAATGATCTGTTTTGGTGGGCTGACCCAGACAGATTGCTGAGCTTTGGAAAAGAAGATTCTGTAAAATGATTGACCTACCAGTGAATTCTTTCCCTTGTTTGTACTGCAGACATGTCCATATGGGAACAGACCCTGTGGCAGACCCACAACACAGAGGAGGGCTTATGTTGTTTGGCATTATAATCCTTTAAAATGTGAATTATAGAGGATGTGGAAAAACGTCAGAACCCAGAGCTTCTTAACTTAATTTTTGATCCCTGGAAAATAACCACAAGAATAAATAGAACTTATAATTGAAATAAAATGTGTAATTATTCACTTAATTTATCAGTAATTGATTTAATTAATATACAAAGGTAGTTTGTATTTCTTATTTCGTATTCTATTTCTTATTCAAACTACAGGCAAGACTTCATGCCTCCAAAGCAAACTCTGCTCACAATAATTACTTTGATGTTTAATTACATAACCGACCTGACAGTGGGCATAGAATGGCAAAAAAGCAGAACTGATTTAAGCATAGTAATATCTACATTTTGAGCAAGGAACACTCATAAGTTATTCAAATAACTTTCTTTTCTCTTGATCGCTCTCATCAGATCAAGTTAATGACAAATACAGCCGTAGTCGGTTAGTGACAGAGGAATGGACCAATAACAGAAACATGGCAGAGTAACATGGTATGCTTGAACAACAGTAATCTCAGGGCAATTATTCAAGAGCTATGAGGCTTTTGGAGGTGCAAGAAAGTCCACTAAAGACATCATTACGATCACTGTGGTGAGAAAATAATGCAAGTGATTTATAAGCCCATAAGAGCAAACGATTCTCTAAACCTTTCAGGTTTTTATGAGAAAATACCCAAGAGGCATGTATAACCTACCTTCATTAAAGACCACTTTAGCTGCATTTATGTTGCTGAAGAGCATTTCTTAATGGATAAGCCTTAACCTTGCTTTAAGTGGATTTATGAGATTTACAGTTCATGATTTTGGAAGTATATTTGTGAGTAATCATATAAGAGTGAAGAGACTGTTTTAGTTTGACGACTCATTGTTGTTTAGAGTCTGTAGGGGGCTAGAGCATATCCCAGCATGTGGCTGTGGGTGGGTAAACAATCTACAAGTATATCACAGGGTAATCATACATGCATACACATAACATGCATACATAAACACACTTTGTCAGTGGCCACCTTACTCAAATAAGCACTTAAGCTAGACAGGAAGCTACTACTGAACTGGGCAGATACAACATCTCTGCTGAAATCAATTGCCAGCGATCTGCCAAGGCCAATCTTTGCCAGATGATATCATAGTGACTGTGTTGATTTTTTTTGGCATGCCAGAGAAACCTGACAGTTCAGTGGTGGTTCTTTGATGATCTCAAATCTTCCTGACCAATATGCAAGATGCGTTTGACAAGGTATGGAGAAGAGGGAAATGTTTTTTTGTTACATCTTCAGATATACAACAGCATATACATTATATATATATATATATATATTCCACACAAAAATATAAATAAAAAATATATTTAACTATATCTAAATATACAGATCTAAAATAAGTGATAATGATAGTGTGCAGAAGAATAAATACAGGTAAAAGCCAGTAAATTAGAATATTTTGAAAAACTTGATTTATTTCAGTAATTGCATTCAAAAGGTGTAACTTGTACATTATATTTATTCATTGCACACAGACTGATGCATTCAAATGTTTATTTCATTTAATTTTGATGATTTGAAGTGGCAACAAATGGAAATCCAAAATTCCGTGTGTCAAGGGTTAAATTTTGAAGACACCTGGTGCCACAAACTAATCAGCTGATTAACTCAAAACACCTGCAAAGGGCTTTAAATGGTCTCTCAGTCCAGTTCTGAAGCCTACACAAACATGGGGAAGACTTCAGATTTGACACCTGTCAAATGTCGCGTGACCATCGATACATTGCACAAGGAGGGAAAGACACAAAAGGTTATTGCTGAAGAGGCTGGCTGTTCTCAGAGCTCTGTGTCCAAACATTAATAGAGAGGCAAAGGGAAGGAAAAACTGTGGTCAGAAAAAGTGTACAAGTGATAGGGATCACTGCGCCCTAGTAAAGATTGTGAAAAAAAACCCATTAAAAAATGTGGGGGAGATTCACAAGGAGTGGACAGCTGCTGGAGTCAGTGCTTCAAGATCCACCACCAAGAGACGCTTGAAAGACATGGGTTTCAACTGCCGCATACCTCGTGTCAAGCCACTGTTGACCAAGAAACAGCGCGAAAAGCGTCTCACCTGGGCTAAGGAAAAAAAGAGCTGGACTGCTGCTGAGTGGTCCAAAGTCATGTTTTCTGACGAAAGCAAATTTTGCATTTCCTTTGGAAATCGAGGTCCCAGAGTCTGGAGGAAGACAGGAGAGGCACAGGATCCACGTTGCCTGAGGTCTAGTGTAAAGTTTCCACCATCAGTGATGTTTTGGGGTGCCATGTCATCTGCTGGTGTCGGTCCACTCTGTTTCCTGAGATCCAGGGTTAACGCAGCCGTCTACCTGCAAGTTTTAGAGCACTTCATGCTTACTGCTGCTGACCTGCTCTATGGAGATGGAGATTTCAGGTTCCAACAGGACTTGGCGCCTGCACACAGCGCAAAATTTACCCGTGCCTGGTTTACGGACCATGGTATTTCTGTTCTAAATTGGCCAGCCAACTCCCCTGACCTTAGCCCCATAGAAAATCTGTGGGGTATTGTGAAAAGGAAGATGCAGAATGCCAGACCCAAAAACGCAGAAGAGTTGAAGGCCACTATCAGAGCAACCTGGGCTCTCATAACACCTGAGCAGTGCCAGAAACTCATCGACTCCATGTCACGCCGCATTAATGCAGTAATTGAGGCAAAAGGAGCTCCAACCAAGTATTGAGTATTGTACATGCTCATATTTTTCATTTTCATACTTCTCAGTTGGCCAACATTTCTAAAAAATCCCTTTTTTGTATTAGCCTTGAGTAATGTTCTAATTTTGTGACACACAGAATTTTGAATTTTCATTTGTTGCCACTTCAAATCATCAAAATTAAATGAAATAAACATTTGAATGCATCAGTCTGTGTGCAATGAATAAATATAATGTACAAGTTACACCTTTTGAATGCAATTACTGAAATAAATCAAGTTTTTCAAAATATTCTAATTTACTGGCTTTTACCTGTAGATGCCAATAACTTAGTAAAAATTACAGAGTGGGCGGTGTCTGACTCTCTGAGGGAAGCGTTGTAGAGATTGCTGACCATAGGCAGGAATGATCTCCTGTGGCACTCTGTGGTGCATCTGGGTGAGAGGAGTCTTCTGCTGAAGGAGCTCCTCTGCTGGGCCAGTGTGTCGTGGAGAGGGTCTGGCACATTGTCCAATGTGGACTGAAGCCTGGACAGCATCCTCCTTTCTGCCAAGGTCTTCAGAGTGTCCAGCTCCTCCCCTACGACATCAGTTAATAAACCTGATCAGTTTATTAAGTCTATTGTTGTCTGTGACCACTGGCCACAACAGACTCATAAAACATCCTCTGCATCGTCTGACAGATGTTAAAAGACCTCAGCCTCCTCAGGAAGAAGAGTCAGCTTTGGCCCTTTTTGTAGACCGCCTCAGTGTTTCTAGTCCAGTCCAGCTTAATATTTAAGTATACCCACAGGTACTTATACTCCTCTACAGTGTCTACGGGGCCCCCTTGGATGGAAACAGGGGTCGCAGGTGTTTTAGCCCTCTCTCTCTTTCTCTCTCTTCCCAGTCATGTTTGGCATCAAAATGTTCATAAGACACTAACAATAAATAAATCCTCAAGGGTTGGGTAGCAAGGATGGCTTTACAAATATAGGACCTCCCTTGCTGCCAGGGGTGGCGGCCTACTGGCCCCACCAGGCCCTTGCTGAAAAAGTTAATCTGTCTGGCACACCTATGGCAGTCAGAATTCATTCTACTCGCCAGAGATAGATATACACATCAAGAAGAATACACATTTTACATCTTCTGATGTCATCTTATTGTGGCAGAACCTCTACTGCGTGTTAAAATTGTGCTTGTTAACATTTAGGTGATGTTGCATTCTCACATAAGCTACTTAGTCATTTATTTGACTCCTTATTACTTATCTTTTGGGAGGCGAGTTGAATTGTGTGTTTGATTTAGTGTTGGAGTTTTCAAACAAGTTGTTTCATGATTTTATGTTTCATGAATGGTCTGGCTGAGGCTTTGAAACTTTGCAACCACTTAACAAAAAAGTTATAATTTTTTTTTAAGTACACTTGTCAATAAAAAAATCATTGTTATTTTTATATTATTTTTATATTTTTCATTTTATACTCTGAATTCAGTAAGTATTACTGTATTTTGACTGGTGATCATCCATTGTTATTTTTGTATAAAATTGTAATTTCTGTTATTTTATCTGTTTGGAAATTTGACTCATTACTGTTTGCTAGACTTGCTGAACTTGTGTCTGAGGTTGTGGCTCTGGATCAGGATTGAACCCCCCCCATGGAAAACACGTCGACATTCAAGCTCAGTTCAATCTTTGATCCATGAGTGAAGCTAAATGTTTCTTGTTAAAAACACATGTAACTTATTAACATGGTGTTTATTTCCCATGCTATTCTACAAATTGATATTAGATCAGTGGTTACAACCTTTATCAAGCCAAGATCACTTTTCATGTCAGACAAAAAGCAAAGAGCCACCATTTTAGAATTACTTTATAACTTTTAGATTATTAAATTTAGAAATCCAGACATCATGCTGTATCACTTTATTGACAAAAAGAAATCAGAAAATACATTTGACAACTGATATTTAAATTACGGAAATTAATAACAAAGCAGTGGTCCAAATATGAGTGATTGTTGTGCAGCAACGTTTAAAACCAAATAATCAATCACTGCACAAGATTTTTAATCATGAATGTCTGACTTTTTAAGTACATCACAACTATCACCATCATTGTGATGGTTTTGCATGCATCCCACCAGTTAATGCACTGTATCTGGGCTTATAGTTGAAGAAACCTAATCTCACAAAGTCAGCAAGGTATCTGTCAGTCAAACGGGTCCTGTGCTTTGACTTTATCATTTTCATGTGGGAAAATGCCATAACACAGAGATATGTGGAGCCAAAAATAACAGAAGGCAAAACTTTTCGCTGTTTACAAGACCCCAAAAGTGTCTGTCATTATCTCTTTCTTTTAAGTCAATGTCATTTCGCATTTAATTGATTTCCATGTCCTCAACGTTTTGGTAAGGAACACCTCTTGCATCTTAGCAGAAACTTGCCTCACTGTTTGCGGGAAAAAATGGGTTGCTGATGTATCACACTGTCTTCCATATGCATTTCTTGAAAACTCTTGTCAAATTCAGCCCTTACTTTATCCAGATGAACACAGAATTGTTTAGGGTGGGCTTCTCATAATTTTTTTAAATCTCACAAGATTTGGGAAGTGTGTGAGTTTTCCATTTCTAAGATGAGAAATCCACAACCAGGTTTTGCCTGAAATGGCCTTATCATGTGCATTACATCTCTGTCTTTACCCTGTAGGTGTGTGCTCAGCTAATTTATGCTGGCTGTCAGGTCTGTGAGCAATTATAGCTCACCCAGCCATGTATCAGCAGACACTTCTGTTCTACAGTGTTGTTCAAGGGATTTTTAAAAAAGCAGATCTCAGGCAACAGGTCAATAAAACTTTTCAGGACTTTCCCGCAACTTAACCAATGCACTTTATCTGCAGCACCTTCGTTTGAATTATTTAACAATCTTTGTCACCAGCGTCATTACATAGAAAAAGTTAAAAAACTTTAGTAGCAAGAGCTTGCTGGTGGATAACACTGTACCGGTTGACAAATTTGTGGTGCTATATGTATTTCTTTTAAAGACAAAAAAACATGCAAATGTGTTTTTTTTGCACCCACCCTGACCACAAACACATGTGCACATAAAACTCAAGAAAAGTGGTTACAAGTGATTGGCCATATGCTCTTACTGGAAACCAGCTTTTTGGCACAAAAGGGGATTGAGGATATTTGCTTTCTTGTCAGCAGTATATATGCTTCACAATCTGATGGTTTACCTGGAATACTTATTTCATTTGATACTGAGAAGGCATTTGATAGACTCAAGTGACCTTACTTAATTGCATTATTGACAACATTTCGACAGGAAAATAATTACAAGTTGGGTGAAACTGCTTTATAGAGAGAAACTGTCCTTAGAAATAACACCTATTCTAAATACTTTACACTGGAGAGTGGCACAAGTCAAGGTTGATCGGTTATGCATGCAAAGGGGTCACTGCCCACCCTCCAGCACTTCAAAGCAGGGACAGAGTGGCCCCGAGACCCAGTCCACCAGTAACCATCCCAAAGCACAGAACCCAGGAAGATCACCACAGAGACAAGAAGGCATCCATCCAAAAGACCCCAGAGATGTCTCCCAATACAGACCCCATTAATGTAGGGCAGAGGCCCCCATGAAAAGCATGAGGGACAGCACACTGGCGCCCTCCAGACCCCGTCCGCCAGACATAGGCACTACCAAACTCCCCAGCAGAGGCCCCCTACCCCAGCACCCAAGAGGACCAGGCAAACCAGACACCCATCCCGCTGCCAGGAACAGCATAAACAGGCCACAGGACAGCAAACCGAGAATCAGACCTCGCGAGACCTAGCCAATCGAATCAGACACACACACAAAAAAAAGATATTGAAAAGAAAATAAATAGAAATTAAGTTAAAAATATATCTAATTACAGACACACATCACACACTTCAAATATGGCTCTATAATGTCAGTATGTTGAGGACAACTATTTTCCTTATGGACAGAGGTTCTCCATGTCTAATGATGAGTGTTTGAAACAGAGGGATGTGTGGCCTTGCAAAATCCTGGAGCAGTGCCAATCAACCAACCACCTGAAGAGCCACACCCACTTGGCGCCTGAAAGTTGTAAGGGGATGTAAGCCGGGAGGGATGCCAGAGAGGGCAGCCATGCCACTGCTGCATATGGCAGCCATGTTGTCTGCAAACTACCACACACCAGGAGGGCCCTGTATCTACCAAGTCTGGGCCCCACAGCCACAGGGGAGCCACCCAGCACACTCAGAGGGCACATAACACTGTGGAGACACATAACACCATGAGGACCAAGTGTGCTGACTTCTTTTCTATGTTGATGTCATTTAAATCACCCAGTATTCACAGTGTGGAGCATGCAGGGATACTGCACTTCAGCCCTATTGACAATTCCTCACAGATCTCCTGCCAAAACATTTGAACATGTGCACAGAGCTACAAAGTGTGTGCATAATCATCTGGTGTGTTTTTTTCACAATGTGTGCAGATATTTGAAGGTGTGAGACCCATCCTGAACATCCTTTGTCCTGTATAATCTGTTGTGTGGAGAATTTTTTTATTGTATAAGGTACAAATTAGGAGTTGTAATCATATTAAAGATGCAGTGATGGATCAGTCAGTAAGGATGGAATTATTTGATTCCCACTTAAGATGGCAGAGAAACTGTATCATCTGTGCTTGATTTTTAGATTTTTAATAGTATTTTTGGGGTACAGATGCTTAAATATTCCGCTACTCTCATTGGGTGTTCTAAATCCAGTTTGTTGAAGAGATACTTCATGGTTTTTATGGACTTAATAAAAATTTCCAGGTAACTTGGATCGAATGCTTTTTCCACATCCAGCAAGAAAACTGTTGTTTCCTTGTCTTGTCAGGCTTGATTATAAAAGGAGTATATTTTCGTAGTATCTTTTCCTGGTTTATGCAGTAGAAAAATATAATCAGAGCTCTTGCTAGGGGATAAACAACTATTTCCCTTGACTTGTAATACAGTTTGGTGAAGTGTAGGTGCCAAATCAGTCTGAAAAATAATCTGGTCCTGGGTCTTTATTATTAAGAATATTTTGAAAAGCTTGATGGAGCCCCCTCCTATTGAGAGAAGTAAGTACAAAGCCATGGCTTCTGGTTGTATTTTTGGAAAGGTGATATATATTACTTATATTAATATTACTTATTACTTAAATATAACTATCTGGTGGATTATTTTGCGAAGTATAACAAGTTTTATAGAGGTATTTTATTAATTACATCAGGTTCATGAGTAATATTTCCTTCTGAATCTTTGACTGAAGTAATTATTATTTAGTCTGTCTTTAAGTGATGAGCTAAGAATCTGTCAGATTTATTGCAATGCTCAAAGTTCTCTTAGCTAAGTCTTTTTATCATAAACTGTGCTTATCAATGATTCCATTTAACTCAAGTTTGACTTTCCTCAATTCCTTCATTATTTCTTCATTTTGAGAAGCACTGTGGGTAGTTTCTAATGAATTAATCCTGAGTTCTGGTTCTCAGATTTTTTATCTATCTCTATTTTTCTTACTTGATGAAAGATACTTTTTTGCCTCGCATCTCGGCTTTTCCTGCTTCCTAGAGAGCACAGATAACTTATAATTTTCTAGATATATAGACTTTATTAACCCTTTTTAATTAATTAATACAATTACTGACTTTCAGTAATGATGTATCAAATATCTAATATCTAATTCGTGATGTACCTCGTACAGTCATTAGATAGAAATCATGTCATGATAGAAATTGACGCGTGATTAACAGTGGCGGTACTTCAGGATGGGGGCTGGGAGGATGGCCAGCTCGGGCCCACAGGGGGCCTAGGTAGAAGAGAGGGTGAGACTTTAGGGACTTTATCACGTCTGAGGATAACTGGAGAATGAGGGCCCTCCTCTCCACATATTCAGATGAGGATAGTGTACGATAGTAGGAGATGGTTCCTTTGATACATATTTACAGGGTTAGCTTATATAGATTTTCAGGACTGAGTCATAGTGGTTACTTAACAAGACTGACTGACTTTAGTGATGCAGCAGGTGTACAATATTGAATAAAATGTTGTGCTGCATGACTGTCTTTATTTTCAGTCTTACATTCAACTGAGCTCCCCTCTACTTTCTCTCTCTCCCTCCTGGTGCAACCTCATTCCATTAACGATGTTACTAACGGGACTCTCTCCCTTCCCCGTAGTCGTGTGCTTTCTCGTCTCTCTCCTCTCTCCTCTCTCCTCCTCCTATCACTTTCTGCAGATATTCCTGGCTCTGGAGCTGTGGGGTCTGGATCTGCGGTTTGGAGTCCCCTCCTTTCACTTCCTGCAGGTGTTCCTAGAGCTGTGGAAGCTGGATCTGTGATTGTGAGTTTCCTGCTGCCCCCGTGTTCCTGCTCTGCTACTACTCTGCATAGTCTTTTTGCTATCATAACTGCTATCATTATCATCTCAATATCATTGCCATTTTTCATCCAGTATTACTGTGTTGGCTGCCTCTCTCTGCTCCCTCTGTCCTTCTCTCGCCCTCTCTCTCTTGCCCTCTCCAGCTCTCACCCCCAATCGGCCGAGGCAGATGGCCGCCCACCCTGAGCCATGGTTCTGCTCAAGGTTTCTGTCTCTTAAAAGGAAGTTTTTTCTTGCCTTTGTCGCCTAGTTCTTGCTCATGGTGGGAATTGTTGGGTTTCTGTAATTAACTTCAGAGTAGGGTCTGACCTGCTTTGTTTGGAAAGCGCTGTGAGACAACTGTTGTTGTGATGTGGCGCTATATAAATAAAATTGAATTGAATTGAATTGAACCTTATGACTAGCAAAGTGGAAAGTCGATATTTTCTCCAAGTGTATTCTGGGCAAAACTCCCCACTAACCGTCCACTGACGTCATCATCAGCTTGTAAACTGAGTGGAGCATTTTTAGGGAGCAAGCTAACATGTGTGGCGCAAGGAAAAGCCAAGTTTCAAAAACTGGATACATATTGCGTTTGTCATCCTGGAGATGAACGCAACTTTTCTGTTGGCAGTGATTCAGACCTACCGGGTTAATTCAAAGTAGCAGTTCTAATAATCACGATTCACAATGTTTGGAGACTGTTGGTGGTTGTGAACTGTAGCTATCCAGCCACCAACCTTATATAGTGGTACAGCTGTTTTCTTGGTCTGTTATACTTCATGTCCGTTCGATGGACTTCAAAATGACGTAGTTGTTTTTAGAGATGCCGAAGCTTGTGAGCCCTTCTATTGCGGGCATATGTATTTTGTAAAATGACGTTATCATTAGCTTTATAATTTAGGTATAAAGGGCCTGGTCATTTGCCCCACCCCCAGCCTGGGTTCTCATTTGTTCCGCTAGTGGTGATGACTGATTGTGATGGAGTGGATTTTGCTGTCTGTTATATCACACATCAGAGACCTACTAATTATTAAATAATCTATGCTAGAATATGACTGATGTACTGGTGAGAAGAAAGTGAATTCCCTAAGAGTTGGTTGGTGTGAGCAAAAAGACCAAAATTGTTCATGTACTTTTTGACAATATCTGTGGACTGCCAGTTCTGCTGACTTCTGATGTTACTGAGCCTGTCTATTCCTGAGTCAAACACCATTTTGAAGTCCACTCCGTATGACAAGAGATAAGAGAGTGAAGTGAAGAAATAGTGAAAGAATGAGGGGTCACCAAAATTTGGGCCATACATATTAGCGAGGTTCATATCTTTGATAGACAAGTTAACTATTATAAATCTACCTCGAGAATCTATAACTGTGCTTTGTACAGCAAAATTTACTTTACTGTTTGCCTGGAGCTGTTAATGTAAATGTGAATGCTAAATGTAAACTAGATAAAGAGCTGTTCCTGCGAAACAGCTGTGAGAATGCCAACAGCTGAATGAAGAGAGCAAAAGAGTTTAAAGCAAAAAGGCTGAAGACAGCACAAGACAGCACTGAGGAAGCAGAAGAAGCCAAAGAAAAGCTGAAAAACTCATAGAGTCCAATTGGATAAAGGCTGAAGTTAGGAATAATAACCCATAGGAAAACTGAGGAAAAGATAAAATTTCAATGTTTTTCAAACTGCCATACTTCAAAAACGGCTGAATATTTTTAAGAGAAATGTAATAAAAGGGAGAACATGCAAATTCCACCCAGAAAGGTCCCGGTTCACCCGGGATTCAAACCCAGAACCTTCTTGCTGGGAGGCGACAGTGCTAACCACCACACCACCATGCAGTGTATTTGAGGTGACAGCTCAGGGCTCAGATCATATTAGTCGTTAGTAGTCATAGAAACGGCTGCACCTGGCTTCACTTACACATGCAGGCTCTCTGCCAAATGCTTGCTCAACAGCCAAAGGTTCCCCTCACATTCTGACCTCCTGAGCCAAAACTATAAGAGCCACGTTAATTCTGAGGACACCGTGAGCGCCTAGAGAGATTGGGGATCGTGAGGGTGTTTTTATTTTTTAAATTGAGCCAGAAATGGCCCAACGAGAGCGATTTCAAAATAGGAGACTTTTCAGAGTTGAACAACTTGTCAGTGAGAATTTTGAATGGATTTTCAATGTAATCTTGGTGGTAGAGCTCTGACTCTGAGGATCATAGCTCAAAATCTGAAAGGTTGAAGGCTTTGAAAGAGGGTGAAAGAGGATACATTTTCCTACGTTTTAAGGTATAATTGGTGTATGTAGGCTGAAGAGTGTGGAAGTAATCTGAAGGAGTTTGAAGAAGTGGAAGAGTGGCTGAAACGCTAGAGTGTGTCACATGACTTCTTTTGATCTCCTGCTCTAACTTGGTCCCATAGGAACCCATAGGAAAAGCTGAAATTTCAATGATTTTAAAACTGCCATATTTCGAAAACGGCTGAATATTTTTAAGAGAAAAGTAATAGATGGATAGCTGAATGGCTTGAGAGCCATATAAAAGTTGAATTTTTTTTCTAGCTGAAAGTAGGCTGAAGTAGTTAGGTCTGAAGTAGGTCAAAGTTTTAGACGGAGTTGAAGATTTCTCCATTCATTTCAATGAGAGAAGACAAAACAGAAAAAGTTAAATAACTTAAAAAGTTGAAAAGATATGAACACCAAATTGAAATCGGCTGAAAGGTGTAGGAGGAGTTAGATGCACAAAAACGTACGGAAGAGAAACAGGAAAGGTATAGTGAGAATGCTTGTAGGCATTCTCACAATTAATAAAAAACTTAAACATTCGTGAGAGCATGTGCATACAGTTATGTGCACAATACAAATACTCAGCAAGCTAGTGTCTGTAGCTACCATGTGTAATTGATCCATTAGTGTTGTGTTTCTGGGCAAGAACATTGTGTGTGCTTTGCAAGTTAACCTTAAAAAAACATGTTGGGGTGGCGAGGCAGATGCACAAAAAAGCTTGATTTTCCCTGCGACAACCCATTCAAACACTCGTCAATACAATCATCCAGGCTGTCCAGGCTTTCTTTGTTGTTCTCCAGTGTTTTTGCTTGTTTAATACCCCTGTAAAATATATATTTACACTACCATACACCATCAAACGTAGAATCTTACTGTGTTGTTTGTTTAGATGGCTCCATGTATTTTGATTCTGTCACAAAGGCTTGTGGGGACAGCATCTTGCCACCTACAGCTTTACTATTCCAACAGGCTGAATTCCCCCTCAGTCTTCCCTTAAAACTGCTCTAGTCACAGAGAATCCACACTTAATACTGATGTGTTATTTATACCATTAACTACGAAACCTCCTGAAATAAAAACCAAGAAAGTATTTTCAATTAAAAACTCAAATGATTGGTATGCCTCAGATAAAGTAATTATCACTTTCTAATAGTAGATATACACTTTGACACATTCCCGTTGTAGTGGACCTGTAAAGCTGAAGAAGAAATACCCAGATGACCTTAAGGGCAATATCCTGGTATAACCTCTCCACATCTGCAAATTCTTCTAAACAGACCATACATTATAATGTGTAATGCTAAATAATGTAATCTTTTATTCTTCAATATAATACATGAACTTTAATTATTGACTCTTTGTATTTAATATTAAATTCCTCCTTAACGGATAAAAGGACAGCAGTCAGGATGAAACCAAAATTTTCCCTGATAGTGATCCTTCCCATCTACTTGTATTTCTGCTCTTTTTTATTCCTGTCTACAAATGTACATCTCTCTACATGTTAAGCTTTGAGTTGCCATGATCTGGCTTGGTTGTGGAGATATGGTGTTTCATAAATTGTAAGTTGGGGGAACAGGCTTCACAGAGCACCAGGGGGTCTGAGCTGCCTGCTGTCACAAGGGATCTTCAACTATTGTCATCAAGACTCCCTAAGGGATGCCAGTCTCCAGATTGTAAAACCCACTACAGTGGTAATCAGGTTCTACATTCCAAGAAGAGATTTTACTACTCCAAAATGTACCTGTTTTTTTTTTTTTTTGCCTTCCAGGGTTTTCATTTTAGTGTTCTATCTTCTGGACTATCTGGCCTCCCAATCAGTCCTTTGTGAGTCACTGTTACCCTTCTGTGGATATCTTCCTCTCACCGCCTGCCTGCTCTCCATCCTACAACTCTGGATCATCTTCCAGTCAGCCAATCACTGCTTTACCGCCCTCCAGTGTATTTACTCCCTGCTACCTGAATGTTAAGTATGTTTGATATCATAAGTAGCAACGCCATGTTTAATGGCCCATGCAGTGATGTTCTCACAGGTGCCTGTGTGCACTGAGGCGCTGTTGTAGGTATCTGCAGAAATGTGTGTTCATAGACAAAAAGTACATGGCAGTCTGTTGTTTCCTTCCATGAATATTAGTTGCGAGAGGGTACTAGCAAACGATTTTAAGTGACAGTTTAACGTGTTGTGTAAATGTTTAATGCTGTTTTTTTTATTTGCCTTTGACTCATTTGGATCTTGCCCTCCAGGACCCCCTATCTCTCATTCACCTCTTCATACTCTTCTCCAGCCATAGTTTCCCAGTATGTCTCTAGCTGTTCTCCAGGCCTTCAGATTAGAAACATACGTTTTTTTGGTCTGGTGAATCCAGCTTTCGAGCCCATCTCTCATTTTGGCTTCAGTTCTGCTAAATCCTTTAAAGATTTGGTATCAGTTCAGATTTTTTTTTTCAGCATCTTCTCTTGATCCCTTGTTTGAGAATAATTTGTTTCCTCCTAGATTTCAGTTTTAGATACATTCTCTCCTAAATCTACATGCAAATGGTAGTGTCTTACGGTCAAGTTATCATGTAGGTTTTCATAGATGGTTGATTGTTGTCATCTTCATTCGTTTGGTCTTCCAGAAGCTCTTGGAAGAGCTAATTGGCACTGTTGTGGCCCTTGTGTGTTTTCTTATCCTCCACAGCTGCTGTGGTTGTGTTTTTTTTTATTTTTCTCTTTTTTTTTTGCTTTCCCGCTTACTCCTCCTCTAATGCTCATACCTCCCTTTTCTATTTTCAACTTTTCATTTATTTTTTAATTAATCAATACATAAACATAAACAAAATCAAAATTATGCATTATGATGACCACTTCTGCTTCTTACTTCACTGATGTTTATGCCTCTGAGTACACCAAAGGAAAAAAAGACTGTGGAGCTGTAGCTGTTGGAGGCTGGAGATGTTCACGCTCAAGTTCTTGAGTTAGAAAAACATTTACTTCACTGTCTACAGGTGTGCTCTTAATCAAAAACCACACACCTTGCAATGTGCAGTGTATAAAATTTAACCTACACAATTAGATTAGTACTTCCAAATTCTGTTGTCATAGAAATTTTGCCGGAGAGCACAACACAACAGTAGCAGGGGTACAACTCTAAGAGTTCAACAAGAATGGTTATGCTTGCTGAATTTTCTGGATGTGACAAATTACTTTGCATAACAGAGAGCCAAAGGGGAGCACCTGTTCTGTAAGCTGAAACCTTGATGTTGCCTTGAAGCATTTATTTTTTTCTGTCTTGCTCCCCCATTTTTGACTCTCAGGAACTCTCCTGTTATTCATAGAATACTCTATTGATCCCACCCTTTACCTCTTCAGCATAATGGCATCAAAACAGTACGCTGACTGCCAAAGTTATGCCAAACACATTCGCTTAACAACGGGACTATAAAGACTTTTTTGTTTGATTTAAAGACATTTGACATCTTGCTTGTTAAATGTCTTGAATTTGCATTATTCCACTCACTAAATAATAAATATAATAAAATCAAAACATAGATGTCTCTCAAAACTATGAAATGTTGCAGACTGAAGCTGTTTGGCCATTAGGAAGAACTTTTTATTTATTTTAGTGCAAAACTACAAGACATCACATAGAGGAATGGTAAAGGAGACTCACCACCCCCGCTTATTGTGGACTGCACAGTCCCCACAAGCAGATTTAGCTACTCTCCTAAGCATACAGGGTTTCAGACCAGGACAAGGGATTCCTGACCTGTTGAAGTGATTCTGCTCAGGGTCCCTGTTTCCAAGACATAAAAACTGAATCTATAACGCTGCAGCAAAGGGAAGCCCAAAGGTTTTGTCTGGCTTTTGTACCCTCTTTCGCTCTCAATTCCTTTCACTTTGCTCTCATCCTACTCTCAATGCCTTAGTTTTAATTGCTTTGAAGCTGAGTGCTCACCTCGGGGAGCTCAACAGGATGTTTTACAGAGCTTTGGGGAGACTGACTATTAATAAATAATACCTCCCTGTACTCTTTCTTCAGCACACCCTATACATTGCAGTGAGATGGAAGGAACATGTCAGGGAGCAAACAGGTTTTTTAACCAGCAATACACATTAATTTAACTTGTTCAAGCTCAAAGTGCACATACACCTAAACCACTAAAAGAGTAATTAGATTAAAAGTACTATTCATCTAGCAGATGCTTCAACACATTTATTAATCTGTAATGTTTTTAAGGACTCTGCCCTAACATTGCACTTAGTCAATATTGTTTGATAGCATTATGGTACCAGTTAAAGTATACCAAGGAAACAGCATTGTTCCTATCCTGGGGAGTTTAAATCTTGCATTGTGATTTTGGGTCCACATACTACCAAAAGGAATGTGGCTAGCTCTCCACACTCTTTTTTGGACACCCTTATTCATGCTATAATATCCTTGTGTACCCAAAGAAAACCAACATTTACCCACATTTAAAGTGCAATGAAAGGCTTCCAACAGTGTCCAGGTGGTCTGGGTCCGCCACATCATCATCTTCCTCCTCATCATCATCCGTGTCAAGTTATGCGTCGTGCCACGACGGGCAGGTTGGTATGTGCCCCCAGTGGCCCTCTAGCTCCTTGGAAGCCCTCTGATCCAGGTCCGGGGCGCTGGTGGTGGGGTTTGTGGGGTGGGCCTATTTTCTGGCACTGGGGGCTGCATGTGGCTGCACGCTGTGTAATGCTGTTCCTGGGGTGGGCGCCGCCCTGTCATTCCCCACTGCTGTGCCGACCGACGGGCACACTATGGCCCCACGGGGACTAGGTCAGAGGCTTTGGGGTCTTACTACCGAGGTTAACTCTAATCTAATCTTAACTCTTAACTTTATTCTCATATAACAATGAAAGAGAGTACAGAGGACTGACTCAGGACTTGGTGGGTTGTCAACAGAACTCATCCAATCCAGTGAAAGAAAACTAAAGGGAGTTTGGAGCCTATACCAGCTGAAACAGGCGAAAGGCAGGGTACAAGTTGTTAGTTCCTTGCAGGGCACATAGAGACAAACAACCACAGACACAGTCACATTCACATTCGTTCGAAAAGCAGTTGGAAGTCTCCAATTAACCTAACATGCATGTTTTTGGATGGGAAGAGAAAGCCAGAGTGCCTAGAGAGAGCCCACACAGACCAGGGAGAACATGGAACATCAAACTGGGAACCCCCTTATTGTGATGCAACAATGCTAACCGCCATTTTAAAAAATCTTCAAATAAAGGGGGAAAAAATATATAAAGACAGAACACAAAAGAGGAAAACAAACATGGAGTAGGAAAGGTCTAACATTTCTTTCCAAGCAGGGGTCATTGGAGGTGCCCAATTGGAAAAAGCCACCTCATCAGGAGTGTTCATTCAAATGGCATTCAAACTTGAGTACCAGCTGCCTCTGGGTATAAAAGCACACATCCTGTTCCGACAATTCCATTTTTTAAATAAAAGCAGGTAGGGCAAGGAAAGGCTTTCCATGACAGAGACTAATTAAATACTTGGATATCAGCCAGTCAAGATTTCGATTTTAATGTATCTAGAGTGGACTGGTTAAGTATAATGGAAATTCTTTTCAGAATTATACCATGTCTACTTGACTGCTATATAGTTTAAACTGGCCTTTTTTCAGAAAGTTTCCTAACTTTCTTATAAGCAAAAACATAGATATACAAATACAGTGCAAAGCCTTTTAACACACCATGACATTTACTTTCTGTACATCAAATGGTCCATAAAACCAAAGGTCAGCCATTATCATAGAGCAATTACTGACCAATGTGCAAAATACAGGTGAACTGGAAAAAGTTCGAACTGATTTTCAAGCATGAGCTTTACAGTTACAATGTCAAGCACAATAGGCTTTCCAAGAGGGTAAAACTCAAAGCTTGGCTTGACATTTGTCTTCCCTCATTGTGAATGGTTATAAGATAAGATAAGATAAGATAAACACTATTAATCCCATGGGGTAAAATTAATTTTCCGTACAACAAGACCTAAGATATGAACAGACATTCATAATTTGTAATATGAAAATACAGGACCCGAGAGTACTTGGGGCAGCCCCTTTTTGCAGATACATGATATAAAGATAACATAGCCCGTCTGCACTCACTGAGAGCCGGAAGAAGAAGCAAAACAACAGTAGTAATAGAATCAATTAGTAATTTATATTGTTTAGAATTAATTAATCATTTACTTTAAGGTCACCTCACAATTATGAAAAATGTTACTTTATATTCACTGGGGTTCCAAAATATAAGAATAAACCATTCTATATTTATACTTCATATACATATACATATATTTATAAATCCCAGTCTGTCCGCCTAGTCTGATTAACAAAGGCTTGTAATATTAGTGTATGATTTGTTTATGCATTAAGCAGACAATTTTATCTAAAACAACTTACAATGCAGATATCTCCTGTGTTGAAATAATGCAAAAAAATGTGTCCATGCATTTGTTACTTCTGGGCTGGATTACTGCAATTCCTTATTATCAGGCTCTTCGAAAAATTCCATTAAGACTCTTCAGCTTATCCAGAAAGCACGTGTTCTGACAGGAACTAGTAAAAGAGATCATATTTCTCCTGTCTTGACTTGTCTGCATTGGCTTCCTGTAAAACCCAGAACAGAATTTAAATCCTTCTTCTTACATGCAAAGCTCTTCATGGTCAGGCACCATCTTATCTTAAAGAGCTCATAGTACCTTACTGCCCCACCATAGCAGTGCACTCCCAGAATGCAGGGTTACTTGTGGTTCCTAGAGTCTTCAAAAGTAGAATGGGAGCCAGAGCGTTCAGCTATCAGAGTCCTCTCCTGTGGAACCAGGTTCCAGTTTGGGTTCGGGAGGCAGACACCATCTCTACATTTAAGAGTAGGCTTAAGACTTTCCTTTATGATAGAGTTTATAGATAGGGCTGTCTTAGGTGAGTCCACCTTTAGTTATGCTGTTATAAGCCTAGACTGCCGGGGGATTTCCCATGATGCACCGAGCTCCCCCCTCCTCCTCTCTCTCTCCCTCTCAGTGAAACCTCATTCCATTTATGGAATGCTATCATATCATATGCTATCATTAATATTATTATCAATATCTGTACAATTTTTTATCCAGTCTATAGCAACACTACCTTTACTTGTCTGTACCTCTATGTTTTACTGTGTAGGCTGCCTCCCCCTGCTCCCTTTGCTCTCTCTGTCCTTCTCTCCCTGGCCTTCTCTTTCCCTCTCTCTCTCTCACCCCCAACCGGTCGAGGCAGATAGCCGCTCACCCTGAGCCATGGTTTTGCTCGAGGTTTCCTCCTCTTAAAATGAAGTTTTTCCTTGCCTGTGTCACCTAGTGCTTGCACATTGTTGGACTTCTGTAAAAAACTAAAGAGTAGGGTCTGTCTTGCTCTGTTTGGAAAGTGCTGTGAGATAACTGTTGTTGTAATTTGGCGCTTTATAATTAGCTACACAGGAGAAAATCCCTAGTCTCTGTTAAAGGCAACAGTGGTGACAGTGTAGAGATAGAGGGAAGGACAGAAAGAAAAGTTTAGAGGAGGTGGGGACGTACAGGGTAGGAGTTAGGATAGGAGAAGCTCTTTGAATAACTGGTTCTTCAACATGTTTCCCTTTAGGGTAAACACACTCAGGGGGGTTATTAAATAATGGTACAAAGGTAGTGTGGCCACCTCAAAAGGAAGTCATGGACCCTCAGAGTGAAGTCCAATTGACATAATGACTTCAGCTTACAGTGTCACCAGTCATAGGAATAGGACATGGGCGTAAGGATTTGTGATCCTCCTTGAGTATAATTTGAGATAAAAAAAAGGTGTTATTATATGACAACTTTATGGGCTCATGCCTTGATAAAAAGAAATAATTTTTGACAATATGTAACACTTCCAGTTGTTACGTGCAATTGTGTGGTTAGTTAGCAATATATTGCTGTTTTCACTCAGTGTGTCATGGCGGCTGAGGTCTGAAAATGGGTGGATTTAAACTCAACAGAGTTTACTGTATAATGAAGCACAGGAAGGAAGTGCAGCTTGAGGCGTGGATTAAAAGACAACTGGGGCCAGACAAGGGAATATGTAAAGGTTAGATCTTTTCACTGGGATCACAAAGCATTACTCACAGGAATTGGCCTATTTACCATTGTGAATGTAAGACAATCTGGCACAGACTGGTGCTCCTGCTGCTCCTTAGGAAAGGATGTTAATTAGCCCTGATGTCCAACAGTTATAGAAGCAGTAGACAGGCAGACTCCACCCAGGTGTGCTGGGTGCCAGCTCAGCTCAACCCATGACGACAGTTAGTGTGGATCATGACATAATGACACAATATACTGGTTTCTATACAAAAAGGCATAAAAATGCTGGCATTTGCTGTTGAATCATTTTAAGCTTAAGCAGTCAACCCTTATCTCTGTACAGAGTTCGAATCATTTTCAATCAAGATCTAATGTTGAGGATGACAGAATTAGACCACTGTGTAATGCAGTGTTGTCAAATTTAAGTCCTCTGGGGTCGCTGTGAAGTGAGTTTTTAATGTTTCCCTACTAACACGCCTATCAAATGCATAGGATATTTCTAAACAAGTTGTTGACAGATCTGTTTACTTTGAATAAAATGTGGAATAAGAAAAAAATCTAAATTCTTCATTGCCTTTTTCAATTGGAAAGAAAACAAATTTTTTAAATCTTTCACAAGATTAACTACATTACATATTACATAATATCACTGAGCTTAGAACTGACTAACTAAAGCAACCTTATTTGATAACACTTGCCCTTACATGCTTGTGCTATAGGTATTTGTCACAGAGGGTGAAGCTCTTTTTACTCCAGAGTCCAACCTTTATATATAATGTCAAAATGTCAAAATTACATCATGTATTTGTATTTTGACTATTGTTTTTTTAATTTTTTTCACAAAATCTCTTTTTTCCTTTAATATTTTTTTCCTTTAAAGATTATGTTATACCACTGTCATTCTTGGTTCCAATAGCAATATTGGAATTTGCAATACCAACCAGGTAACTCCATCCATCCATTATCAATACCGCTTATTCCCTGTCTCAACCAGGTAACTGCTCTCTTTTATTGTTTTGCTTACTTAATATAAACAAATAGCTTGGCCCTTTTGAAACAGAGTGGCAACTTGTCCATGGTCACAGCATGTCTGTGATCACTGTTTACAGAATGAGAAACTTACATCCTTTTTGGGTTAAGTAATTTGTTAAAATGTTTATTCATCCCAATCAGTTTCTAAAAATGGGATGAGAGGTCTACCTATATTTATTTAAATGTAGATGACTACCAAGCTACAGCATTTGTAGAAGAAAAGAATGACAATAAGATAGTTGGATATTCTAAAGAAGAAAACCACCTCAGCTATTACTTTAGATACATCAACTACCTTTCTTTACAAAAGAAATAATCATGGTGAGGGGTAGTTTTCAGAATCATACACAGGAAACTGGTAAAATTGGTAAAGATAATTTAAGAATACAATTTAAATGCATAACAGCCATTACTACTCTTGTTCTCTGGATGGTTTGGGAAGGGAGATAATTAGTCTGGATTCACTGTCAGACAGCTCATAGATGGGGGAGAGGAAGGGAGCTTAGAGAGACTGAGACATTTGCATGTCTGGAGGGGTTTTTCAGGTCCTGGTGTGAAGCAGAGAAAGATTTTTCCAACAGAGGTGTCCAGGGTTTCCAGAAGATGTGAGTCCTGAGAGGGATGGAGTCCTAACTAAACAGGAGACTGGAGAGCAGGCAGGCAGGTGAGAAGGCTGAGATAACAGAGCGGCTGGCAGCACAAAGGTGAGTCTGGGTTGGGAAAAACTTGAGAGTTGAAATACAGGAGCCACCTGCTTGTACGTGGGGCGACATGGTGGTGTGGTGGTTAGCACTGTCGCCTCACAGCAAGAGGGGTTTCCAGTGTGAGAGTCCATGGGGGAACTGCGACCTTTGTGTGTGGAGTTTGCATGTTCTCCTTGTGTCTGCGTGGATTCACTCCAGGTATTCCAGCTTCTTCCCATCATCCAAAAATAAGCATGTTAAGTTAACTGGACATTTAAATTGCCACAAGCCATGAATGGGGTTGTGTGTGGTTGTTTGTCTCTATGTGCCTTGCGATGAACTGGCGTCCTGTCCAGTGTGTACTTAGCCTCTTGTCCATTTTCAGCAGGGATAGGATTCCTGTGACTCCGTTGGGAATAAGCAGCATAGAAAATGGATGGATGGATGGATGGATGGATGGATGGATGGATGGATGGATG
>JABUIW010000018.1:200259-237734 GCA_013363375.1 Menidia beryllina | reverse complement strand
ATGGATGGATGGATGGATGGATGGATGGATGGATGGATGGATGGATGCTCCAGCTGCCCAGTTGAAATTCCTCTGTGAACAGGACTCGCACTCCCACCACAAACACACAAGAACCGTAACACAAACCACTTCCATCTGTCCATCTTGCTTGTTGCAGGCATGTGTCCAGCATGGTACACCAGACTGTTTATAAAACTTTTTTTTTACAATATAAAGAGATAAAAAAGATTTCACTTACCAAGTTCTCTACTATTTCAGATTACAAGGTGCCAAAACCTGTTTTAGAATGATATATATATTAATATTTTGACATATTTTGTCATAAAGTCATAGAATTCAAGTGTTGTGACTATGTCAGATGCTATTGTACATGGATGTTTGCAAGGCTGGGTCAGAATAAGGCAGCAAAAAGCTTTTGTTTTATTTGAAAAAAGACCATAGTTTGAACAGCTCTCATTTACCAGCATAAATGATGACTGTTGTTGCCAATTTCAAATTTGGTCTTCTGGATAACATCTTGCTGTTGGTGCAGAGTCTTTATGACAGCAGTAATCTAAAATATTTAGATTGGATCCTGGAGATAAACAGCACAGGTAAGATAGCAGAAGAAAGTCTCACAGTGATATTTATCTTGAATAATTGTCAAGAGAACACTGGCCGATCTACTAACAAAGCAGTGACCATCTGGCAGCGAAAACACAGGAGGCCGGCCTCTAAATATTGCTCCAGATGATGATGGTTCACAAGTGTGAAGGCAGCTCCTCCCAAAGCCACTACTACCCAACTGAAAGAGCACACCAAAACCACACCCACAGTCTCACACACCACAATTTTGCTACAGATTTGTCAGGTCAAAAAATGTAAATTCTATTGCACAGGGCGATGTGTTAATCAAGCAAAGGTCAATTCCACTCCTAAAACATGGAAGTTATTGAAAGACCTTAAAGACAAATTAAGACACATTAATCTCAGTCAAGCAACTTGCCAGCTAATTGTTCAGCTTTTATCATACATCTGAATGCTTAATTCAGTACAAATAAATGTTTTGTTGGCTTAGTTAATGTAAAGCCATGAGTTAAACAGGGTGTGGCTATGGCTCTCTTTTTAAAATGTGAAAACATTACCGCTGAACAGTCACATTTGAAGTTCAATTGGTTGGGTTTTTATCTGTGAAAAAAATAATATAAAGAGGCAGAAAGGTTTAAGAATGGGGAGAAAAATAGTATATAAAGAGGCAGAAGGGTTTAAGAAAGAAGAGAGAAAAATAGATCAATATTTAATTTTCTCCCCAGGAGATATGCTCAGGGACTAATCAGCAGCAACTGGAAAAGATGACACCTGGAATTGCAAGTAGCAGTGCTGACCTGTCATCTCCACATCTTCTGCCTTCCAGGGCATTCTCTTACTTAAGGTCCACTGTCTGTCGGTCTGTGTTTTTAGTTTATTCAGCCTAATCCACCTGTCCATATCTCTATTTGTTTCTTAATAAACCAACTATTTTTTCTCTCATTTGTCTGCATTCTGTCATCCTCATTTACCAGACACTTATTTTCTTCCCCTCAAGTTAGACTTTTTCTTCAGCAATACATCTTGTCCTTCGCTCTCTTTTCACCTCAATCTTCACCCAGTCTCTTCTTTTGTACTTTCAATCTTTTACTCACAAACTACTCGTCCAGCATGATAGACCTGTGGAGATTGGTCTTGTAAAAGAAAGCATTTTGACTTCACTAGATCACTGTACTTGCAGCAAGTACCATTCCTCTCACACAGTCCACCTGTGGTATAAATTGGTAATCTTGTAGTTTTTATCTCCCCTTCTCACTCTCTTTCTCTCTCCCTTTCCATGTATAGTGTTCTCATTTAAGTTGTACTTAACTTTTAACTTGATCATAAACGGTCAAACATACTGAAATAAAACATTGCAATGCAGCACTAAAGAGGTTTATCCTGTTTAGTGACAGCTTAATTTACAAGGCTCTCACATTTTCAAAAGCATTTCAAATTAATTTTACTGCTCTAAGTCAGAGTTGTTCAAGTCTTTCAACAAAATAAGCTTAATTTTCTAAATGAAAAAAATGATGAGTTCATGTATCTGTGCCAGATACATGAACTCAATAATAGTCATGTACTTGATACACTGTGCAAAAAACAAAAAGAAACTCCAAGTAATTCCACAATAAAACTATAGTCCAAAATGAGATGGGATCACATCAGCGTATTACACATTTTGACAAGTCAGTAATTATATCTCTATTTTTTGTACCTGTTACATATTGCTTTCATCACTAAGTACTTCTTAAGGAATTTCTTGTGTACCTAGTCTCTGCAATATTTCCTGCTCTTACAGCAGTTACGTTTAGTCTTATCTAAGTTAAGCATACTCATGTGTGGTTTTTTTTGCACTACATTTATTGTGTTTTATAGTGATCTTTTGTTGGCCAGGAAGCAGCTAATTCTCCTGTGTTTCTTTTTTTACAAATAAAACTTATGGACAAATTCTTTGATTATATTTACATTCTCCTTCAGATATAAACTCAATAATTAAGCAGTTTCCTGATATTTATGTTTGTTATCTAAATTAATGAATGTTTCTGTTTCTTTCATGTGTTCTTTTCACGTGTGGCCCGATGATATATTTGGGTATTTGGATATCTGGTTTGCTAGCGGTCACAACTGTCAGTAAAATCACCAGAACACCTACTCCTTAAAATAACTAAAACCAGATAGAAAACTAAACCTAAAACAGAAATGAAAATTACAAAAGTTCATATAATAAGTCAGTTTGATTAAAATACATATAAAACTCACATGGAATACTTTTTAAAGCTATGAAACTATTAAACTAAATCAATAAAATGGATTTCCATCCACACTCACACCCACTCATAAGGGCAATTTGGAATGTCCAATCGACCTAACATGCAAATTTTTACAAATTCTCTTAATAGGAAAATATATAATGTTGACAACGTGATTAAATTACCATGACTCATTAACATTCAGTCCAATTCAATTACGAGTCTAATGGTTTGAACTTCATAGTTTCAATTATAATTCTTGGTTTATATGTAAGTTGAAGATTAAAGATATTCCAACTTTAACCTAAGGTTTAATGTGATAGAATTAAAAAATGCTGTGTTTTATGTGTTCCATTCCCTGCAGTGTACTATACAAACCTGAGCAAGTTTACAATATCTCTGTCTTCATATATTACACTGCAGTGAATGAGTAAATGAGATAAGAACAATTTCAAGGTTGTCCAAGGTTGACATGTTGTAGTCAATTCTGACATTGGACAGCTCGCCGATCGAGCTGTCCGGCAGATACCCAAAAAGCATGTACACATAAATAGTCACACATAACTGGAGCCAAACAGAGACAGAATTACCATACCAGACTTCCCTCTCAATTTTTTTCACATTGCAATGTATTTCTTCTGACACTCAGACAACCATCTGCTGCCTGTTGGTGGGTGTAAAATTGTTCTGTGATGGAGAAGTGAGTGTGTGTATCGAAGTCTCTCTTGTCTACACAAAACCTCTGGGGGAGGAGAAGGACAGAGGCAAAGATACAGATAGAAAGGCGGGAAACCTTTGGCCTCAAAGGGAAGTCCCATTGCAGCTGCTGCCTGCCCGCCTGACTCTTTCACTGACTTTCTGCACGCACTGTCAACCTGTCTTCCCGCACACACACACACTTTGTGTGATGAAAACAGACTGTTGGCATTACACTGCAGGGTATGTGTATTTGCCTGTGACAAAGGTAATACACACTCAACTCAGATATAGCTATTTCATGCTTAAACCCTTTACTTGGAGCATAACAAGGGTAGTGTATAATCACATGCACACAGACAGACACACAACTGCTCTCCCAGTGTTTAATTAATACTGACAGAGTAGCAGAACAGAGTGCATCAGTAGTTATAAAATTCTATATCACAAACGCAAACACACACACGCACACACACACTCACACCCCACACAAACACACACACGGAGAACTATTGACCGGTCTCCCTCCTCCCCTTCTTGGCTAAAAATTCCTCCCCCAACATAACCTTTATTCTAACCAATCCGGCTTCAAGAGCGGCCACTACACGGAAACAGCGATCCTGTCAGTAACAGAATCCTTTAAATAAGCCAACGCGACAGGCCAATCCTGAACGGTTAATCATCTCAGCCAAGCAAACTATTCACCACAGTATTAGCATCAGGTTAGACTCACCATCTTTGGCACCCACCAAGACTGTAAGAAACCTGGGCATCATAATTGACCTTCGCAAACCTTGTTGTCTCTGTTGCTTGATGCCGCTTCTCTCTGTTCAAAATCAGAAAGATAAGGCCATATCTAACCCAACATGCAACACAGCTCATAGTACAGGCCTTCGCATCTCCCGCCTTGACCATTGCATTGCCCTCCTAACAGGCCTTCCGCCTGTGCTGTCAGACCGCTACAGATGATCCAGAATGCTGCAGCCCGTTTGGTTTTGAACCAGCCAAAAAGAGCACGTCACACCCCTGTTCACTAAACTCCATTGGCTTCCCTTAGCTGGTCGCTTGAAGTTCACATCCCTGATGCTGGCCTACGGAGTGTTTGATGGAACTGTGCCCATCTACCTCAACATCATCTTAAAGCCCATGTTACCGCTCGACTACTCAGTTCCTCCAAGGAGCGCCAGCTAACATGGCCAATGCCTCAAACAGGTCAATCTAGACTCTTCTTATCTGCAGTTACACGCTGGTGAAACGACCTTACAAGCACTATTAGAGCATCAGATTCTCTTTCCTCCTTCCAGAAATCCTTGAAGACGCAACTCTTCCAATAGTATCTCTTTTCCTGAAAGCTATAAATGCACTTATTCCCTAATATAATATAGCACTCAATGTATGGTACTTGTATAATCTAAATCATAGTTGAATGTTAAATCCTAGATGTTAAATCCTCTTCTAGCATATTGCACTTAAGGTAAGGTTGTTGTAGTTGAATGTTAATTCCTCATTTTGTAAGTTGACTTGGATAAAAGTGTCTGCTAAATGCATAAACGTAAATGTAAAATTTCTCTGACTTCCCCTCCCTGGGCTACACCTAATAGTGGTGGAGGGATTGAATGTCCCATTGATCCCAGGATCTATGTTTTCTGGGGGCTCTAAGCCCCCGGTAGGATCACCCAACGCAAACTAGTCCTTTGCCAGGGATCAGATGAAGTGCAAGATATATATATGTGTTAATAAAAACACATCATACCAACTGTCAAAGTGTTTCATGATTTAGTCTTAAGTTGCATCCAAAGGATCAGCACACCTTGTACGGTAAAGCACTGTAGAATCAGAGTTAGATCAGAAATGTGAGAATGGTCCAAAGTGAATCAAATATACAATTTGACTGAAAACTGAATATAAAGAATTTGAATACTGAAGTCTTTCCATCAGTCCAAAACTCAGCATGAATTAAATGATACAATCTTCAAAGATTTTTGTGTGAATGAATGCTGCAACCAAGTGACTGAAGCAATAAGTAAACGGGTCAAGAAAAACTAGCTAATACTCATTCACAATAATGTATGTCTGCAGATTTATTTTTGACCAGACAGAAAATGATCACTTTATGTCATTGCTGCAGAAAGGTGTTTGCAGAGATTTTTACACTGACCTTAAGACTCATAGTGAGCCTTTTAAGCGCTCATTGATGAAAAAGATGAGGGAAAAATCCTAGAGACGTCACCAGTCAATCACAGGGCTACACAGAGACAAATGAGACAAGCAAGCATATTCGAACTCAGTGCCACAGTGTTCATTTGGAATAATTAGTTTACCTAACATACAGGATTTTTGGACAGTTGGAGGTAGCTCCACCTTTCTGTTTGAAGTGGGCATGTTTTCCCAGAGTATCCAGAAAAACGAATGCATACCCTGGGAAAACATTCAATCAGAAAGGTGGATTATTTATTGTTTATATTTTGGGAATAACACAAGAATAGAACATTCTAAAGAATACTTCATCCACTTGTTAATAAATTTTGTGAGCTTTCATAGCAAGGTCAGACAAACAAATAAATTTAAGAAGGGCAAAAAGCTATAAAGGATATGATTAATAACACTTGATTGTGAAGATGCTCTGGACGGATATTTGATGCGTTCAGTCATGAAATAGAACTTCCATTTCATAGCCCATAATATCCATGCTTTCATGAATACGTCAAAGCTAAATGCACCAAAGTAGAATCTTCAAATACACAGAGAGAATGAAAAGCAAAGGACTGCAGCAAGGAATAAGCCTGTTATGTTTATTTTTTAATCAGGGAATTGTCAACGATGTTGGCAACTTGTTGTATAGGTCATCCATATATACATTATACAGCAGATAAGCGTGAGGCACACTGCTCTCCGTGATGCCAGGGTCATAAGATACAATCTACAGGTCCATCAGTCAAAACACACTTCCCTCCCACCCCTCCTCCATCTGCTCTGCACCTACAAGATTATTAAATATGTGAGTTGTGGCTGCTGCAGATGCTCTGCCATTGATTTTGTGTCAATACTCCAAGCTGCATTCGATTTCAAATCAGCAACAGCTAAAAAAGGTTTTTCCAGGCAGGGGTGAAAAGAATGGAAGAAAACATAAGTGGTTGGCCAGTTTCTAATTCTGAATTATTTAATATACTGAAGAGTGCAGATGTGTCTCTGCTTGTGTTTGCTTTTCCTTTTTAGTTGCTTTCAAATGTTTTTAAATCAGTCTACCTATCCCCTCAAGTCTTGGATATAATTCTATTCTTTTCCTCAAGTTCCCCAAGACTTTTTAAATCATCATCAACGTCATCAGCAGGATGCCCCCCTTTTCTGAAGATGAATACTATATTTTCCTTCAGAAAATTAACATGCCTGAAACCATACTCTAACAGCTAGAGTAAATGTGGAAGTAAATAGATATGATATAACTTTACCTTTAGCAAAAAATAGTGGACAACATCCTGCTAACCAACAGCTAATCAATCTGCTAACCGACAGCAAAGCTAATAGGAAAAGGCAGGATATTGCTTTGAGTAAGAAATCCTCAGGTAATGTCCTCCCAAATGTCCCCTCAAATTTGTAATAGTGGAAGAGTAAAATATCTCACAGGGAGAAGGCAGTACCAGCCATGCCTGGTGATGGGTCTGTGATGGGTCCGACTGGCCTGCACTACTCAACGAGACCGGAGTCGCCCATTGTTAGCACAATATAGACCTGGATAGAAGTCAATGGAAAACCAAAAGGTAAACCTCCTCCTCCTGAAACAAACATCCCTCTACAAAACAGATTTTCACTGCTACATACTTGCTATCCATCTGATGACCTGAATAAAGTCTCTTCACACAACAGGGTAAACCAGAAAAACAACTCAGAGTAAAAGGCTGAGAGAGAAGCAATAGCCTGTACCCAAGACTGATTGTTTGTGATGCAGCTGTGAAGGATGTAAGATATGTATCAGAAGGTAATGGTATCAGATGTGAGAGGCAACATTCAACACATCCAACCATCAAAACCCTTGTAATATACCTGGGATGAAACAGCAGTCTGAGGTGTTAAAACAAGAAGCTGTTTGATACAGTCAGTGGTGTCAATGCTCGAATCTTTAATAGTGGCCCACTTCGACTGATGGGAGGAGTTTACGGATTCAGATAAATGGCCTGGTGGTCAATAATGTTCAGGTGTGGGCCTCATACTCCTTATAGTTTTATTTTCATGTTTTTTTGGAGGGGAGAGGAGACATGATTTTAAGGCAGATGGTCTCTGCCTCAACAGATCTGAAGTAAGGCTTTTTGTTGTTAATCTTTTCTATGTTTTGAGTCATCATTCTGCCCAATTGGACAAGGACAGAAAGAAACTAAATCAGCAGGATAAGGATAAAATGCAACACAGCAGAAACCTTAAGATTGTGACGTTCCAGCTGCCTTATGCGCCTCCAGAAGACGTTCTCCTGGAGCTCATGCATTAAAAGGCAGGAGGACCCACCCTCATCTGGGCCCTGCTGGACTTCACTGACCACAAGAAGGAGGTGGTCACTGTTTTCACCATGATGACCCCATACCCCATTCCTGCCCCACAAATCTCCCACCCTATCGTCCTGCCCCTCCTCCCCAACCACAAACTCTGTCATATTGGTCTTTAATTACCAGATGAGGACAAGGTTGCAGGACCTCTACAGAAAGCCCTGCATCACCAAGTCATCGTAAACAGCTGGTGCAAGAAGCTAGTCCCTAACGTCCAAACGCCCTCCACGGCAGAATAAACATCACCTCTCAAAGCAGCCAGATACAGGGTATTAGCAAGTTCAAACTGATATGCATCGGGTCAAAGATACAATTCTCCGTGGCTCTTTCCATGATAAGGTTATGGAAGCAGCTTTTTCATCCCTGTTTTAATACGTAACAAACAAAGATTGGTCAACCTTCAGAGACCCAAACATTCTGTACAAACATTCTGTATTGTGTTCACAACACGTCACCCACAGCCAGCCCATAACACACTTAAACAAGCTTTAATAAATGTTAGGTCTTTAGCCAAAAAAGTCTTTTTGAATAATGATTTCACTATTACACACAACCTTGATTTAATGTTTTAACTGAGACATGGCTCAACAAAAACACAGCTGATGCATTCCTTATTGAGGCTTGTTCACCTCACTTCAAGTGTCTGAAACACATCAAAACAATAGGGTTGGTGGGGTTCTTGCCATATTCAGCTACACTATACTCAGCCACAAATTATCAATTGTTTCTTTTTCACATCATAGACTTAGACTTTATTGTGATTGTAATTTGAGAGTGTGTCATTAAAGATGGAGATAGAACTATTTTCCATTCTTCATTTCCAAATCAACAAATCCCCACAGACTTGTTTTATTGACAACTTTACTAAATTACTTTCAGTTGTGTGCATTGATTATGACTGTTTGGTCATAACAAGGGACCTGAATGTGCACGTGGATAAGCCTGGTAAAGAACTTACCGCTGTCCTTGAAATGTTTGGGCTAAGTCAGCATGTGAACGATCCAACACACAAGAGAGGACATATTCTAGATGTTGTCATTTCAAATGGTGTTGGAATTTCAAATGTGAATTTAATTGATGTTGCTTTTTCTGATCATTTTTGTTTTCTTTGATATGACAGCCGGAGACCACAACCTGAGGTTCTCAGTGCCCAAGCTGGTCTATACAGATGCGAGAGATGTACTTTGGCACTAGACCATGAAGAGAATTGTAGACAAGCAGAGCTGTTTTAAAGTCAATTATCTGAGTGACAGGAAGCCAGTGCAAAAACATGAGTACTGAACTAAAAAATTAACAAACCAACAGTTGGTTCTGCAGTTGTTCAGGGAAGACTCACAGACGACAATACAGGAACACAGTTTTTAAAAAGGATTACATTTGAAAATACTTAATGTTCTAATGTTGATGATCTGTTGAACTCTTACACATCAATTGTCTTCAAAGTTTTTGATGCCATTGCTCCAGTCAAAGTTAGCATGGTTAAAAGTACACAAAAGGCACCATAGAGAAAACAAGACCCGGCCAGAGCACAGAAAACGATCAAAGTCAAAGCTCCAGGTTTATTTTTAAATCTACAAAAAAAAGTTGTGTGTGTTCTATCAGACTTTGGATAGAACAAGAGAGACTTCATTTTCTGAAATCATCTAAAACGATGGAAGCAACTCTTGTGTCCTGTTTGCTACAGTGAGCAAATAAACAAACCCTCCAGTCTCACTGGCCTTGTAACTCTTCTACATCTAAATGTCATGAGCTTGCAATATTCTTTAATGACGAAGTTCAATACATTAGAAATGCAATAGTTTCCCCAACACAAATAAACACCTCAGTTAGAGCTGACAGAGTTGACACTGGTCACTGATAACAGTTGAAGATATAATTTGTAGCCTGAGTCCATCTACATGCTGCCTTAAGTCTGTGCTGAGCAGTTTGTTACCACAACTCACTCATATACCTCAAGTCCTGGAAAAAGTTATATAGAGTCAGCAATTAACCAAATGTAATTGCAGCCACAGCCACTGAGCGGAACCTCTGCGACTTTGCGAGACACAGCCAAACTACTTATTGAATGTTGACAGAAGCAGATGAGTAAAGCTCTCATGTTAGAGTCTCCTTGACTTCCATAGCATTTGTTTAGAGATAGCAAGAAATGTGTAGATGTAGAGTAACTTTTTGTTCTCCGTTTTCTCTGCAGTCAAAGCTATTTCAATCCATTAAACTAAAGCAACACCTTAAAAGTATCTATCTGATGAAAACAGCATTGAAGGGCTTTATCTTTAACTCAACTGTATTTCAGTTTTGAGGCAAAAGGGTGACACCCACTCAAGAATGAAAAAAAATATTCTTGTATATATTGTGCATATGCCTAGGTTTGGTTATGACAGGAAGCAACATAAAAACAACAAATGCTGTCCTCTTGTCTTCATTGTGATTCACCATACACACTAACAGTGACTCTGTTTTTGCCACATCACTGGAAATATTTCCATCTCCCTGGTAGGATTCCATCCTTGTCACAGTAACATGTCGTGCAACTAAATATTGCCACCAAGTGGTATATAAAAGGTACTCCCATTACTCCCATAAAATAAAATCTCCAGATGCTTACAGTAGGTGCACCATGAGGGGACGGCATTACATATACAAGTGCCATGGTGATGAGCTGATGCCAAAATTTGTATCATGTTAAATGCGCATCCACTACAACCTGCTACCAAAAAGAATACCCTCCAGTCTCTCTAGAACAAATACCTTTATTTGTCACTTATCTGGGTGCTGTGCATTGAATCTCATTCAAATTGCTCAGCACCTCGGACGTGTTTAATTTGTCAAAGGGGTGACTATCATCTCAGCTTGGATGTATTTTATCTACAAACTCAATTTTTTCTTTTTCTGACAAATTAGGCCGCAGTTAGACTGCAAACCATGTCTGAAGTTATTTTCTTCCTGCCTTCATTGCTACACAATTAGTTGCTGTGGTATTCCATATCCCTTATTTTCAGACTTTGCAGATCAATATCACTCAGGCTGTTGGGTAAATAGCTGCGCTGCTAGGAGGGCTTTTCTACTTAACAAGAGGTATCAGTCACTCGACTGAAAGAGGTATTCAGTGCTGCAGAGGCTTTGGTTTGGTGCCAGTAAAATGTAGGGAGTGTGATCTTAGAATGCATATTGCATTATGTTGAAAGCTTTGCATCAGTGTTATACGTTATATTCAGGCTACTTTGCTTACTCGCATATATTTTGCTCACCAACTTATTGCAGGTCTTTTTATTTGTCAAATTATTTTTCATGCCTAAGTGTGCAAGTAACTCAGGTAAAGCCATTAAAATCATATAATACTTTTTAGCAATGATTTGGCTTTTTGCCAGAGGAAGACATATGTATCATCACTTCATAAGGGTTGAAAGGCCAAAATCTATACACACATCACATCTCCAGTTCATCAGCTCGTTAGCCAATAAAATCTCAAATGAGCGCATTTACTGTATCATGGCAGGAATGTGTCTGACTGATGCATAATGTGGAATCTACTTGGAGATAATTAAATTTCTATGTTTATATGCTGTTTAAGTTTGTCAATGCTAAAACAGTTCAATCATTATTATATTATTGGCTATATAAGCAGTATGCAGCAGTTGGTCCTAAATATTAAGAAGATATTCTGGTCAGCAGAATTGTTATTTTGGTTTCTAAGCCATGCTGCATTTGGAAGTGTTCCATTATCAATTTTTTTCATGTGCTATTAATACAACAACAGCATAACACATTTTCTTGAATGATATGACCCCTGTTTCAGAACTAGAAACAGATCACAAACAAAATTTTCATCTCAAAAACACAACACAATATCTCATTTATTTCCAATAATAAACATTTGTCACAGAGATTTTTAACACCATATGTGAAAGATTCCAGTTGCATTTAATACTGATCATTGATCTGGGCACCACAAGAAAAAGCATAGCATTATTTCTAAAAACATCAAACATACTTTGTGAGACAAAAAGAGGCACAAAAAGACCAGGATTTTCTTTTTTTTTTCAATTTATACAGGATATATAAATAGTCTGAGGAGTCTTATTCAGTGACATACCAGCAGCTAGCATCTGCTGCTTAACAACTGAATTCATCCTTCCGCAGGCACTAAGAAACAGAAACATTTCTCCTGTAATGGTTCCTTAATAAATGACAATTTGTCAAGCTACATTACAAATGATAAAGCCACATGCAGCAGAGATGTGGAGGCTGCATGCAGGATAATAAGAGCAAAACACAACTTGCATTGAAACGAACTCTCAGGAAAGATGCTGCTAAATGAAAAGCCTCATTAGGCTACTCCAGTTATGGTTTATTTCTTATGATGACGTTACTTTAAGTGACAGAGTGAAAAATGTGCCCGTTCCAAAGACCAATAGGAGAATCAGTGGGAACTCAGCCACTCTCCCTCTCTCTGCTCTCAACATTTCCATTTGGTCAAATGGAATCTTCATTTGACAGAAGTATTTTTACTGTTTTGGCTACATTTATGGCACTCTACACGGAAGATGACAATACAGAATCAATTATAGGACAGCTACTGATACTCAGGTAAACATTACAAAAATACAACATTGTTCAGTCCTGTCTAATCATAGCTGTCTACACAGGTATTTCAGCAGATTTTTTTGGTCTGCAAAATAGTTGCTTTTTTCATTCCACAACAGGAGGTCACCACACATCAACAGTATTTCATCTGACATCAAAATCGGTTATTAATATATGTCCACAAAAATATATTTCAAATCAATATGGCAGGCAAATAACTCAAAATAATTGGAGCAGCTCAGGTAAAGAGGACAATAGCTTAGTCTGGGTGGCAACTTTACATTCTTGGCAGTAACAGCACCTCTTTTATATTTGAAAGTAAACAAATTGTAGCAAACTACACTGACTTTAATGTTCAGCTCGGATAGTAAAATTTTGTAGACCATTTTTTCTTTAGTTTTTCATTTAATAGTATTTTCGCTATACTCTTGGCTAACACTGAAAAAAATGCAGATTTTTAACCGGTGCTGGTTGCCACACTGGTGTCACTCAGGTGGAGAGGAGTGCTGTTCCTGGATGAGTCCACTGTGGGGCAGCATGTAGGTATCCTGGCATGTGTGCAGTGCAGTTTCTCCCTGTTGTGAAGGACTTTTAAAGGAACATAACTGTGGAATATCTTCTTCATGGCTCCTTAGTCAATGACTTGGTCTCTTGCACACCAACCTTTGGAGGGGATTCTGGGATGGAGAGTTGAAAACTGCCAGTGGCTGTTTTAGAGGCTCCTGAAAGAATTGTGAGACACTAATATTTATAATTGATAGTAACAATGTAGTGTTGGTTTACACATATTGTTTTTATCATTTTAGTGCCTTGGGAAGAGTAGATTATGAGTGGAATAAAAAAAAACATTTGCGGGATCCTAAATTTCCAAAGGGGACAAATGGTCAACATTTCTATGTGTCACTTGGTTTGGTGTAAGAGTGACCCTAATGTTAGTACTGACTATTAAAGATTTAGGCATTAAACTAGTTTATAAATGATTATTACTCCAGTTTATTAGTCCTGTGTGAACACATGTTTGCCCCAGGGGCTGTTTTTCAATTGTCCATCATTTTTGTTAAAAAAAAAATTCTCTTATGAAAAAAAGTTTTTTTCCTTATCTCCGTTATCTTTTTCTTATCATTTTATATTTTAAGACACTGATTGGTTTTACTGCCTTGAATAATTACTCATATCAAACAGTGTCAGTCTTTGACTAAACTGCCACAAGTCTGCACTCATGTTCTTGAAAAAAGGCTAAATTAAAAAAATAAAAATGGTTGAAACACCTAACCAAAGATACACTGGTGTTATTGCACACACATGGATCTTTGTATTCATAACTAAGCTTTAAATCAAATCACAAGGCTAATAAAAATCTATAGGTCTATAATTGTGAATAAATAATATACTGGGGTATTGTACTGTATCTTTTCAACATTCACAAATGTTAGAGGGTGCCAGCAGCTTCACTACAACTCAACGGAAGACTGTGAATTAGTCTGGCACATACATAGAAAAAACATAATTGGATTAAACATTGACTTTTTTTTTTTTGCTGTTTCTTTTTCTCTAATGATCAGACATGTAAATATCAGATACGCTAGTATCTACAAATATGTTAAATAAAATACCTGATGCTCAGTAAAAAAAAAGATGACATTCAACAAAAAAAGCTGCGGTACAAACTGCAAACTTGTAACCCTAACACTATGTTTGCCCCACTATGAATATTAAATGGGAGCTTTGTTGATTTTGCACATCAAATACTAGCTAACTGATGAAGCTGTTTAAATCCTTTCTGCTCCATGCAGAGCTGTGCAGTTTCTGAATAATTTCCTTATATAACTTTGCTTGAGAACCCTGAATGAAGAATAAAGAGTCAAGTCTCAAAAACAAAAAGAAAGTAATTAGTTTAAGTGAAACTCAACACCAACATAAAAGAATAATAAAACACCAAACATGTTTATAACCCGTGAGCCATCATCCCTCACCTGGTTATAGATGGACATCAAATACTCCTTCCTCCACTGTCTCCAGATCCTCTTCAGCAATTACTGGTGGTAATAGCAAAAAAGGTAAAGGTGGAGAACTGATAGGTGAACTAACCAGTCGACCAGATTGAAATAAAAAAATACATAATTAATAAAATTTTAACCTGAAGATCATGTGAAGTGTGGCCCACATGTATATCAACTATTCAAGATCTTTAGGCAGTATTCTCAAACACAATCTTTAAGAGAACTCATACTGATCAAAAATAGAGGCAGATAGATTACACTTCTCACAATAAACACTGCTCATAGGGTTTACCATGGCTGGTTAATAAAACTTCCAGTGCAAATACATCCACCCATTTTGCTGTACCCCTTGTCTTTGTATAGCCATTTGCAGGACCTGCAGCCAATTCTAGCTTCCATTGTATTTCAGAGTACACCCTTGCTAACCCCCCACATAGCCATATGGAGATGAATGACCAGACACATTCACTTCTACAGGAAATTTAGAATCATCAATTAACCTAATATGCATACTGTGGCAAGAAAACCAGAGTACAGGGAGATAGCTCACACATATACGGGGATAGCATGCTGACTGCATCTATAAAGGCCCTCGGCCCTCTCAGGGGGTTTGGACCAGGACCTTGTTTATGTGAAGGGGCGGTGCAGACCACTGCAAATCACACCTATCAAACACTCTTTTTTTAAAGCTATTGAAATAAAGATGAGATATTTAAAATTTCAAATTACTGTTTATGTCCTGCATGAAACTATAGTAATAGTTTTGTGGATGTTTTCATTATGGTGTTTCTTTTTCTGTGGCTTTAACCTATAGGAACCCAAACCCATATTTACTTAAAGGAAAGTAACGGCAAATAGAGAACTCATCAAATTGTGGGTGGGTGTGGTTGTTTGTCCTTGTATGTCTTGTGTGTGGCCCTGCGATGGACTGGCCGACCGTCCAGGGTGTACCCCGCCTCTTGCCCATTGACCACTGGGATAGGCTCCAGTTCTCCCCATTAGGGAATAAGCGGTAATGGATTGATGGATGGATGGATGTTCCATTGGTTACACATAGGCCATTTTTACTAAATGTTTTTAGTTTAAATTGTTTGTTACACCTGTGTCACCCTGGGTGCTTGTGGGTTAATGTTATCATTTACAGATACAAGATTGGTTCACTGACCAATCATAACCCCTGACCAACCTATTTGAGTTTTAATTTGTAACACTGGGAAATGAGTGTATACTGCTTATCCTTTAGTTCTTGAGTTTTACGATTGCATCTCACCTGTATTTTGCAGGCTGGGAGGAGTGTTGGCAGGTGGAGGGAAGCTGTAGGACCTGGCCTGCAGGGTTGGCGGCGTCTCATGGCTGATGCTCTTGGTCCTCTTTCTGCATTCGACAGCCAGGCGACTTCGACAGGCCTTGTGGCAGTTTACCCCACAGGCTGCAACCCGAGCATTCACAAGAAGAGAGAACGAGGCCGACAGGGAGCGATGAAAGCATACCAAGTTCCAGGAAAGGGAAGGAAGACCATAGAAATGGAAAGAAACAAGGGAATGGGGAGGTGAGCGAATGAGGTGAAAAGAAATGGTCAGACAGAGGGACAGGTCCAAACATAACCACTGGGGGCAAACTGGAGAACTACTGGTGGCAGAAAATATTTTTTGCATTCCATGCAGACACATGAACATTAATGCAAAGACGGATCAACTCTGCCTTAAAGGAACTCTGTCAACAGTGGTGAGTCCAAGAGGAGAGGTGTGAAGACTCACCCAGCTAGACAGCAAATGTGAATACACATTTACACTGATCTTCTTCTTCTAAGTAGGCAAAAATGACAACAAAGATCTTTTTCAATTCATTTAAGAACTGTTATCCCCTTGACTTTTTTGGTAATAAAGTACTGAACTGAATTCAAAACTAATATTAAGCCAGCTGAGGTGGAGGCAATTAAAACCTTTCTTTAAGATTTAGAGAAGCCACTGGCCTTTTAACACAGTCCTACAACCTTAGCTACAACCTGAATCTGGTAGAGACTGGTATAATTCACAACTCTTAAAAACAAATAAGTCGGAGTGCTTTAAAAAATCAACATAGGAAACATTTCTTATGCCCTTTTTTAACTTCAAATGTTGAAAGAGTCTATACAAAAAAAAATTATTAAGAAAAGAAAGACTATAAGAAAATATTAGCTTGTTGAGTTTTATGACATAAACACATTTCAAAAAGGTTGACAAAGCTAAAAACAAAAATGATAATCTGGTGTTACTTAAATTGTAGGACATAAAAAGATCCTTTAAAGAGGCAAATACCTGATAAAGCTCCATCATACAAAAGACATATCGTAATATGATTTATTTTATTCTTTGCACATTTTAATCTATATGAATTCTGCTATAATCCTCCTTTTTGAGGTGTTATTAGAATTCTGAGTAAAAAGTCAAAAAGTGTGCATCCAAAAAAGTGATGAAAAGGAAGAAAAAACTCATTGAAATTTGTTTCCAAATGTTACATATTTATATGAAAATTCATATACAGATATACATTTGGTCCAGTGAATTTAAAGCTGAATTTCTACTTTGTTCACATCCAACACCCCACACATAGTTCCGGTTCTGTCACTCCTGCAATGGGCTGCTGTGGGTGATTAATTTCTATTAAGACCCTGGCGCTCTGTAAATCTCCATGAGTATAGGCTAAACAAAGGTAATGGGGATGAATGACAGTTGTCTTTTTGACTTCCTATGGTTTCATCAATAGAACATGCCAGAACTCTCTAAACTCCCCATTAGGCTACAATCCTTTGCCAAGGAGTACACAACACAAAGAGTAGGCTCCAAGTGCCTCAGAAGTGTAAGTGTGTTTGCATGTGCAGACATATTTTTTGCCCATCATTTGACCACTCTCATCTCAAAAGCAAGTACAAGAGTCATAGTCATCCCATAGTAACTGACACTAGTGGGGGAGGGCTAGTGCTAATTACAAGATAAATCTATGATCAGATGGGATTCACACAGGGTGTTAGGTGTTGTGAAAGCAGCAAATAATAGATCTCAGAGGCCCCAAAGAACATTTGATACTCTGGCTGCTTTGAGTCTCAAAAGTTGGATAATACCTTGCCAGCTATTTTCTAGCCATGGTTAGCCAACCTGAGTGAATATGAATGAATGAAGAAGCAGTTAAAGTTCAGACTATATGTGAATAACCAATTAATATACTTATTTTTCAAGAAGGTAATGAGGAAAATGTATCATTAAATTTACAAATGAAATCCTTATTCTGCATGAAGCTTAGGCAAGAATAATTAAACAGATGGTTGCAGGGGCACACACTACCAGTATGGAAGCATTTGAAGGAGTTATGTCCATTTACATTTGAAAAATGATGAACCTTCTAAACATTGGAGGAGGCCTTTCCTAGACGAACTAGTTAGCATCAACTAAAGGAGCACATTTACTTTTTTGTGGACAGGGCTTTGTGTGTGGTAAAAATAACTTATATTTGCCATGGGTTCTGTATTGTGTGTGTTGATTATATTTACAGTGTTGATCAGCTCTGTGTGTGCTGGGTGGGATATCAAAGTTTTATTGATTCTCAGGGGGATGCAGCTTTCCAAGTGGAACAAGAACATCTGTGCATCAGACGCAGAACACAGTTAATTATGCTCTTACCTTTACACTTGTAGCCTTGCTTGTAAAAGCCCCATATCTGTAAAAAGACAAAAAAGGGACAGGGCAGTAGTGTTGACTGTTAATTAGGATGGATAGGAAGAGACGTGGGGAGGCATAGCATGAGCAGAATGTGGAGACACAATGTGGCAAAAATGCACCTTAAAAAAAATAGTGACTAAAATAATATGCTTGTATTTTAGACATTTATCACTAAAACTCACTAAAATGGCTACAGTAAAAACAACCTCCAGTAGTTCCTGTTTCTCGATTGTATTTCTGAAAATTGTTTCATTTGAAGATTAAACAGTACTTAGATTAATAATACCTTTTACTTAATTACATAAAATGAATTCATTTTCTGCTGACCCTTTTAAAAACCTGACAAAAAGTATCAGATCCATTCCTGGGCAAATATGATATGGTCAGGTTAATAAGTCACACCAATTCAAGTTAAAGTTTTTTTAACTACTTCATTTATCATTTTAAAGGAATCTATGACCATTCAAATGAGTCAGCTCTCAGCTCTAAAAATGTTATCGTTTTCTGTTATCTTGTACTGTTATAAAAATGGACTTATTAAATGTAAGATGCAGCAAACACTTGCACTTGTATTTTTCTAGTTATACCCTTGTACGGGTGAAAGAGCCGTTCCGCCTTTTGTAAAGGAATTTTCATTGGCAAATTGTTCTGACAGCACTCAGATAAAAGGTGTGATTCAAAATAGAATCCTAAGCTATGATGAAGATAAATCGAATAATTTATGTATCGGAAAATTGGTCACAATAAAAGGAAAAGTATATTCTATTAAATATTTATGGACCAAACAATCTTATAACATGCATTTGGCTCATAACGTGATACCCACCATTGATACTGAGGTCCAATTGAAGGGATCAACATATAGGATGAGACAGAGTGGAAAAAAAGATAGAGAGAGTAGACGAGATTGGCAGGGCAGAGGGGGTGGATAGAGACAAAGATCAAGCAGGGCACAGGGAGCACACAGACAGTGGGGGGAACAATGACATGAAAGAGCTGAGCTGGAGATCACACACTGCACTGGCACATCTGAGGAAGCACAAAATATCCTGACCTCTTCACATACACACATAGACCCCTTGGATGCAAGAAAACTACAGAGCACACTTGAACTCAAATAAGCTGCCAGTAACACATTTACACACATACACAAAAAGTGTTACACACACAAGGACAGACGCTGTGCAACAAAGAGATATCAGTTATGAGCAGAACATCTAAACACAAGCATCGTCATAGCTCTGCCTACACTGACTGACCTTTACTGCTACTGTTGACGGTGGAACACAATGAACTACAGACAAAAGCTGAAAATACATTTCCTCGTTAGTTGAAAGTTAATATAAGATGCTATAAAACTATATTGAATTAAATTACAATAACCATACTGAAAAATGAATATTAATATGGACTGGCGGACTGTCCAGGGTGTACCCTGCCTCTCGCCCGTTGACCACTGGGATAGGCTCCAGTTCCCCCATGAGGGAATAAGCGGTATTGATAATGGATGGATGGATGGATGGAATATTAATATTTCCATAAAATCGTCTATTTTTTTCTGTAAAAATACTAATCAATGTTTGCATTTTTGCAATGCTAATATGCTTTGGCCATTAAGAATCACAACCTTTTGAAATTCACTCCCCACTGTCTGATATGGTTTTATCCTAAGAATACTAAGCTCTTCTTGGTGTACATATATAAGAGAACATCCAATAGTATCATCTTCCCAAAAATTAGTTATATTTAACCATCCCTATAGTTTGTACTGTAAGGAGAAAAAGGGGCATTTAGATCAGCTTCTAGCTTTATCTGCTTGCAAACATCTGAACAACCAAGTGAATCTAAATGTGTTGTAGAATTCTTTCCACTGCAAACACTGAAGCATAATTAAGATTCAGCCTCGTCAACTAAGCATAGATCCATATCCAACCTCCTTTAATAAAGTTGTTTAAATCAATCTTGTTGCTCAACTTTGTGACCATCTACACTGACATAGCTTCTGAGACTCAGATATACATATTGATGAGGTCAGATAAAACCAATCACCGCCTTAAAGACAACCAGATCAGCATCTCTGAAATTTCTGACTCTAAAGCGAGATGAAATTGAAGTAGTTATCTTTGGAACCGAGTGCCTCAGAAATAAACTTTATAGTTCAGAATATACATATCTTTACATCCACTTATTAAACAAATCTCTAGGACTGTTTTCTTTAATTACATAATTTTCCCAAAATTCGGAGAATACCGTCTCAGAAATCTAGTGTATGCATTTATTTCTCAAGATTTTAATACTGTAATTTGTTACTTATGAGCTATCACAAAGATCTCCAGAGGATAGAAAATGCTGCAACAAAGTGTTGATAAAAGTTAGAGGGACAGATTATATCCATCCACTTTTAGCCTTTTTTATCTGCTCACAGTAAAATTCGGAACAGCAAACGCAACTTCAGTAGACAAATTTAAAAATCAGAGATCACTAAATGCTCCTTGATTTCTGAATTTACCACTTTACCACAAAATCCTCCAAAGAAACAAAAATATAATGCATTTGCTTTGCGTCCTTTTTGGCCAGTAATTGATATGCAAGGCTAATGGAGCTAGCTGGTGTAGCAGTACAGAATGACAAAAGTTCTGTATGAGACACTGGAGGAGAGTAAATTCTGCAGCGTTTATCAGTATATTCAAAACAAGTGCTGAAAAGTGGAAAATATTGTTTTTGCACAGAAGCCAAGAGGAAAGTGCATAGCAGCCAGATAATAAAGTGACTGGTCTATCTACCTCTGCCACACACAGATATATATATATTCGAGAGGAAAAACATGCTGCCAGATACCCTTATCCCTTCCTGCTGTCTATTCTGAATTTCCCCTCGAGATGATTTGAAAATGCCAACTTATGCCAAGAACATGTATGCGTGTCTATTTGAGGATGTTGAGTGGTAATGGAAGGCTGTTCACCTAATCTATGTTTTATTTCTCTTCATAACAGTCTGCAGATAAAAATGCAATACACGGAAGTGACTGAGAATTCATCTCAGTGTCTCCAATGAAATATAAAGGCGTATTCATCTTCTTATAACAGCTGAGTGCTGACTCACTGCCTGTGTCTAAATAACAGACAGCTTCTTGGGGGTACGTAGAGGGCAAGAAAACACACACACATCCCTCAGTCATATAGAGAAAAAATCACCACAGACAAAGTTCATCAGCTGACAAAATTACCTTTCTACCAGCTCATAAATTCCAGAGTGAAACCTCGGCTGCTGCTCAATTTTAATGGCATTGCCTGAGTTTACAAAAGGGACCTTAGAGATGCTCTATTTCTACAGTTGAGACAAAAAAATAGGTGCAAATAGCCTGTACAACTAATTGGGTGCAGATATTGAATAATGAGGCAACTGAACTTTGATCTTTTGTAACAAGTGCTTTACACATTTTATCACACGTTGGACACTACAAAAGTCTGCAAAAACACAGATTAATACTTTTAAGGCCTGCGTTGTCTGAGTGATAATTTATGCCTATATTTTCATTTTTTTGTATGTGACAAACCTGACATATATTATTGTTCACATGTGAAAATGCGTGTTAACTCACAAAGCCTGCGCAGTGCTCACAGAAGGTGGGTTTCACGTAGGTTGCTTCTGTGAAGGTGTGGATGAAACCCATCTTGCAATTTAGCAGAGAGCTGGCTCTCATAAAGTAGTCTATCATTTCTTCTCTGCTGATCTTGCCATCTCTGAGGGATGAACATATTTTTGTTTGGTCAATAAAACACTTTTAGAGACAATGTGGGTAGATGTATAGATGCTCACTGGTTCTTGTCGAGCTCTCCAAACTTGCTGAGGTAAGGAAAGTTGTTTCTGATTGCTTCAAATTCATCCCTGGAGATGTGTCCATCACCATCTGTGTCAAAATTCTTGAAGACTGACTGTAAGCAGAGATATCAAGGCCTTATTAGATTAATTTTAAATTATGTTGTCACATTTTTGCAAACTAGTCTCAACAATGTTTGAGAAGTTAACGAGACTCAAGAGAAGCCAGCTCAGTTTGACATTGCTAAAATGACAAAGCACAGATACAGCCCAGTAAATGTCTGTAACAACCACTTAAATTCCAGAAAAACTAAATATTAATCAAGAGAGAAGATCAGTAACAGGGAAGGTACATTTTCAACAAAAAAGATTGGGAAGAGTAAAACGTTACAGTGACAAATTGGAGATCATAAGACAAAAAAGTTAAGGAATAGAATACATTTAAAAAAATACTTAAAAACAGATATACAAAGTAAAACAGTTCAAATACAAAGGTTCTGTCAAAGTTATCCAGGGGATTTAAAAGCCATGGAGGACATTGACAGGAAAAACCTGTTCCACAGCTTGAAAGCAAAGTCCACAACTATATGCCCTCCCTAAAAAGGTATCTTAATTGAGGGGCAGATAAAAGAAATTAATCAGCAGCTCCAACAGAGCTCCTGACCAAAGTAGTTCAATCATATTTAGAATATTTCATGTTTCCACATGCAAATGTATAGACTCGCTGACAACCGACATCCTCCTCATACCACCCACAAACAAATACGTTGGTCGAAGATTCTACACTGATTTTAGGAATGAGTATGCTTAGTTATTTGCGTTGTGTGTCTATGTGTTTGCCCTGGGATGGACTGTTAATCTGTCCTGGGTGTATCCTGCTACATGCCAATGGGAAGTGGGGATATAATGTAGACCCGTTGGGGGACACATTTTTAAAGAATTAATTTATTTAAAAAAACAAAAATTTAAAAGGTATTTGAATCCAGGCAAAACATTCATTTATTTCTCTTTAAAGTAAATCCCTCCATTGATTCTTAAACACAAAAAGACATTTTCATATGCACATACATTGGACACAAGATGAGAGTATATTGATGAGTATGTGTATATTTGATTTAATTAAATTGCCGTCACTTTTAGAAATATTTGTTTTTGTTTCAGTTCAACACTCAATTATATTTAAAATATTACCCATAGGTTTTGAAAGGATTTTTACATTATTACAGTGTATGATTATGACTCGCATTTGCCATTTTACCAAAGACAAGAGTACTTCAGCAGAGGACAGGAGTAAAAAATGATCTTACCCAGTGCCTCTCAGGTCAAACAGGTAACACTTAGCTTTAAGAGACAGTGGTGTGAGGGTTATCAAAGACTTACCTCGACCATCTTTTCTATGTGTTTCTTAATTATCGTAGGGTCAGCACTGGGTTTCACAGACATAGACCACTCATCAATCATCATGGGCTTAGGTTCAGATGCTGGAGCAGGGCTTGAGTTCTGCATCATAATTGAAAAAAATAAACAAACATTGTTTGTACAACTACAGTTGCAACCCCATTGATATACTGTTCAAAATGTTTACAAAAACCAACTGACTTACAAATCTCCAAAACAAACATAAAGAACATTTGAAAATGAGAAATCCTGCTACGTTACAAAAAAAAGCTCATCTTGATTTTGATGGCAGTTGCTGAATGGGTCTTAAGACATCACTTAGCCGTGGAAAGCTTGTTATTGTAGCGCTCGTTAGCTCATTCGTGAAACAACACATGAAAAAAGTATTGTTTGTTAGGAGACCATTGAAATATGATAAATATGATGGCAATGTGGAACTATACCGATAAAACTGCAACTCTATTAGAAGATGAAGACAGTGAAGAAAGATAGAAAAAGAAGAGCAAAAGAAAGGGTTCTATTTGTCTAAAAAAAATAGCATTGCTGTTGTATTTCTGTTTCTGCATTTGTATGTGTAACATCATTATCAGTTACATAGCAACATCTTTCTATGATTGATCTTATCAAACCAAGTTGCCAATGTTCTTTATTATACTACATGGGATCAGACTTACTAACTGGTGCAAATTAGGATCAAACTGTAGGCCTAAAATGTGCTGCTATTGGTTTCTCACTTTGACGATGATAAGAAAATGTATAAAATCATGAGCACAGATACTGGCCAGTAATTTCAGAAATAACCACTTAACATCCAAAAAAATAAAGACTAATTAAGAGAGAAGATCATAAGAGGGTAGGTAATTTTTCCGACAAACAGTAAAAAAGATTGGGCAGAGTAAAAATGTTAGAGTGCCTAATTATAAATCATAAAACAAAAAATAAGGAATAGAATATTTTAAAAACATCTATAAGACGGATTTATGTAGCAAAACAGTTCAGTTAAAAAGTTATGTCAATGTTAAAGTTATCAAGGAAATTTAAAAGTGTATTAATTGTGTCAATGGACATAGTAACATTTAACTGACTGCAAAATCCTGCTCCACAGCATGAGAGAAGAGTCAACAACAGCATGCCCTCCCTAAAAATGTATCTTACTTGCAAGAAGTAACATATTTATTTATAACCATGCCACAAAAACTGCATCTATACCTTAAGGAGCCATTTCAGAATGATTGGATACTCCACAGTGCAAAACATTAAATAGCATATAATAAGAAATTAAGAAATGGGTACAAATGGGGACACATTTGTGAACAACTGACTTCTCAGATAACACTCGAAACATAATTCTGCTGTGGATATCATTATATGGACTCAGGAAACCTTCCAGAAATTGTGTGTGAACACTATCCTCTGTTCCATCTAAAAATGGAGGTGAAGGTTCCGCATCCTGACAAGAATTTATATTTGCAAATACTACACCAGAATATTTTAGTTGTCCTCTTTACCAAAACTAAAAATTTAAATTTGACTGAGATGTATAAAAATATATACTCTGGTTACTAATTAAAATCTGAAATTATTTCTGAAACCACAGAACTCTGCATTCCCCAGACCAAAGAGGAGAAGAAAACATCTGACTTGGTATCTGTGCTCAAGTGAAAAGGCTGTTTCTCCGATGGTACTAGTGTATATCTATGACTATAGAAACAGTATAAAAACTCATCCGGAAAGGCACCATCAATCCAATGAAAAGGATATATGGGTTTTAGAACCCAAATACTCTCATCCAGTTGCTGAAACTTTCATGGAATGCATGACATATTCCAACTACACCACATACTGAATCTATGAAAACAACATGGCTTTATGGCAGAGAAGCTTGGATGCTAGAATGCAACCCAATTTCCACCAACTGAAAACATTAGGAGGATCATAAAAAGAAAAATGTTACAAAAGGGTCAAGGGCTGCGGTTAACCTAGAATCCTGTGACAACATGAATGGTATAACATTCCCTCCTAAAGATTCAGAATCTGGTATCAGTTCCCTGATGTTTGCAGAGATTGTTGAAAGGAGAGTGATCCATTTTTTTCATTAAAAACAGAATTCTCTTATTTTAAACATTTAGTGTTTTTCTATTTCATATTCTGTAGTTATCAGCTTAATGGTGAAACACAGAGGTAAGAACTGTGCTTAACATTTGGGGGCTAAAAAAAAGCTTGGGTATGCCTCTGCAAAATGGAGTACTAACAAGACACCCAGCATTGTATTTCAATACAATGTCTACCGCTGGCTTGCGAGGCTCCCTCTGTAGAGACATCTGGTAGATCTCCTCCTCCGTGTGGTACTGGTCCAGTGATACCTGCACAGAGTCTGTGGGTTAGGTTAAATCTCCAGTCACAGTCAATTATCTTGATTAAGACGACTGAATAAATGGAGTATTATATTCAGTTAACATTACTTTGTTTTTTTATGTCTCAAGTAAAAAAATAAGGTGGCACACATTTTGTTGAGCACCAAATATTCCCACCAGTTAATGTGCAATTCAGGATAGTTTCTTAACTTTTTCCTCTCATATATGTTGCATGTTCTATTAAATGGCTGTTGGCTTTTTTGGCTTAATGCATTTCGGACTTAAAGATGCCTTCAATGAAAGCAGGATTTATATGTCACTCAACACTTGACTTTCAGACTATGGTCCAATGATGTCACCTGAGCCATCTTAATTTGTTTTTAACTTCAGATGTGGTAGAAAGCTCAGGAAGTGGTTAAATCTCTGCCTCTAAGTGTCAGTTAATTTATTCAGTTTAGCTAATTTGTTCAGGGAAACTACAGGATTACTAAAAGTTCAAGAAAAGGCAGAGGGACTTGTGTCATTATAACAAAGACTATGACAAATCTAACTTTAAATTGAAAGTTTTACTTACACACTTCAAAATTCACAAACTCCAATTAAAATCCAAAAATGATTTTAAATTTTCAAGTGCAGCTTTAAATCCTATTGAAAGGAAAATGGAGTGCCTTCAATGAGATCACTGGCAGCTCTTTCTTTGTCTACTTTAAAATGATGACAGATCATTAATTTGTCCCAGCAAAATTAAAATAGTTCAGTTATGGAAAGTACTATGTACAGCTTTGAATTAAGTGTTCCTTTAGAGCAGGGGCCGGTTATATTCTTAAGTGCCATTTTGCATTAAAATTATTATTGAAGGTCCAAATACATGAATGCAAATATGAGCACAGCACCCTAGTTGCGTCCATAACAGCTTTTCAAACATTTTCAATTAAACCTTATTTGGTTTCACATTCTTGGGTGTCATGTATTAAATCGTTTTTGTTGATTAGCGAAACTTTTATCTGACATTGTAAATGAATTAAAAAATAAATAAATAAATCGTCCTGGCCGTTTGTTGGACACGTTCTTATTTGATGTCTGAAGGCTTAGCTATAAAAAAAACGTTTCTTTAAATTCTGCATTTAACTAAACCTATTGACTAAATATTAATTTACACAGATTATTAAAACTGACTGTTGATTGAAGTTAATCAACAGTCTTTATTGTTAGCATAGAAGTTGAAAATCAAAAGATTATATGAATCAAACACTTTTCCCTTAACTGGTTTGAAACAAATACAATTGGAAAAATCCTGAGGAGGAACAAATAATAATATCTATTTAATAGTTTCTTTTTTCTCTTTTCATGAGACTTCCAGAGGACCGTTGGATTAGAAGTCAGTTGGAACCTTTGAAAGCTCTCCAGAAGTCTGGAAGTAGACGAACAGAAGATCAGCTTTGCTCCCTTACAAGTGCCACTAAAGACTGCTTTGAATCCCTTTGTCTGCGGTAACAAGTCTTTGCCAGAAGAACACAGAAATGCTCTGTGTATGAATTTTACACACATTCTACATTTGGTATAGAGGAGGAGAAACTGAATGTTTAACTAAGATTTGAAAGCAAAATCAATACAAAATAGCAAACACCATTGATCAAATGCAAAACAATACAGAAATAAAAATACCCAAATATGGAAACATGGAAAAACAACTAAGACACAGTAAAATCTATACAGAAATGAATAATAAGAAGAAACAATAATAAGAAAAAAAACAAAAGAGTTAACAGTTAGGGTAGTGCTATTAGTTTTTCTGCAAATCTTGTGCTTCTTAATTCCAGATTTGTGAAGTTGCTTGAAGAAAAACAATGATATAATATCAAGTAATATAACGGAATGCAAGCATCAATCTCACACCAACCGTTGCAGCCAAGCTGAGTAATTGATCTCTTGGGATTGTTTGAGCTCTACCTCTCAAGAACAGGAAACATCTGCTAAAAAACAAATATTGATGTTTTCCCTGTTCGAACTTCCTTTCTCCTGGAAAGGAGAAAGGAAGTTAATATAAACAAAAGAGGGCAACTCAATTGTAAATACCGTGTCACCTAATTTGCAAAGGCTTCCATTACTGAGGAGGTGATATCTAAAAGAAGTCACAGATCATCTCGTGGATCATTTCAAGTCATAGTCATCCTGACAACAAAACTTTTAGTTTTGAAATGTGGTAAAATATGCAAGGAGTTTTCATGCAATTAAAGTTACTCTCCTAGTACTGGCTAAATTTCAACATACTTGTCTCCTTTTTAATTTGCTCAATGTTTTTCTGTGAAAACTGAATAAGTTGATGTAGCTGTATATTTTGCTTAACCAGTGTTTTCCTATCAAAAGCTAATTGTGCCAAAACATGAAAAGTAAGGTATGATTTGATATAATGAAATCTTCGTGATTGTGCTAATCTTTTTTTCTTAAAGTGATACATATTTCATTATCACTGTACTTTAGTTTACCAGCATTGCAGCTGAAAATGAGCAGGTCAAATCCCAAAAGAGGAAAGTCTCAAACAGGTTCTTTTTTACCCTGACTATCCTTTAAAAATGTAATCAATAAATTATTTGTGAATTCTATTGAGCTTCATTATGTGTATCAGGAACTCTGCCATTCTTAGCACTGACCGTAAGAAGGTTGAGCAGGTCTGTGTTAGCGTCGATATTGGGCGGTGTGATCTGGATGAGTGCCAGCTCTTGGAGTATAGCATACAACTGCTGAGTTTTGGTCAGATTGACCCGGGTCTTCTCTTTATCAGTCCAGTCTGGCAGCGCCACATGCACGGCAATCAGGTCTTTCAGGTGCACACCAAGAATAGGGAATCTGAACCCCAAGCACTCAGAAAAGCGCTTGCGATATTGACTGTAGTTTCCACATGAAGTCACCAATTCAATCAAGGTGTTAAAAACCTGGAGTTAAGGACAGGCAGAGGAAAAATATCAAGCACAACTTTGTTTCTAGAGTGATTTCAAAACAAGGTTAAAAAATATTTTGTGCAACATTGCTACAGATGGAGTTACATAACTAAAGGGACACTGTAAATGTCCCCAACTGTTGATTCAACAGTTGGGGACTGTTGGATCCTCTGTATTTATCTCAAATTCATAGTTCTAAAAAGATAATGCGTAGGAGTAATGGGCACAGATAAGCTGCTGGGCAGCTCAGAGTCAAAATTACATTAGCTAAGAGCAATAGAGGGAAATTGGGAGAGTCTGACAGGGCTAGAAATTGATGAGTGGTTATAGAGAGGAACCCATAGTGCACCTTGTTGGTCTCTGCACTGATGTGAGCCTGTGTGTCCTTGAGACGGGAGATGGAGCTATTACTGAGGCCGCCCACCACTGCCATTAGGGTGTTAAAGTTTTGCAACTGCAGCAGCTTCTGTCAACAGAAAAGGAAAAAAATATTAAGGAAAGAGTGGAAATAGGAGTTTATGATTGTATAAATCACTGCCAAAACAAAGTGGGCCAAAAAGATAATGACAATGGTGTTATTTCGGAGAGGTTTTACAAGAATTTTGAAAATGAGCAGACAGAAAATGTCAATTTTAATGAATTTCCTCTCATTTCTATGTTAGACTTTGGCTCCATCTTAGTGAATAGCACTCTGCACGACTTCATGCTGCCTTTCAGCCTCCTAGCTTCTTAATGAAAATCAATGGGGTGGGGGGGGGGTTTGACATAGGAGATCATTTGATCCAGCTCAAACAGTCTTTGGGATCAGTCGAGGTAAGCATAAAATGATATCAACTGGAAATAAGCTTTGTATTGAGGTGTAGAAAGCTGCCTTTTGAATTGTAATGCTAGTTTGCACAAAAGAAATTAAAAGGAATGAAAACGAAAATGAAAATGACGCATTTCAAACGTGCACCCCTGAGGATGCTATAAAGAACAGAAAGGAAGCTTCAGAAATGTCAAGGGCTTCTGTGCTGCCTGTGAGTACATTTCATACCAGCTTTCACATAATTTTAGAACCTGGATGTGTGTATTACAGGTATTTCTTTCCAGAGATAGAGTTTTTGAATTATTAAGGAATTAACATGAGAAGTTCACTTGGTAATGATACCACAGCTCAAAATTGTTTTTGACACCCTAGACATGTTAAATAGTAATCTAAAACACAACTGTGGTGAGCTATGACTTTATTGCAATTTTTGTGACCAAAGGCCACTGTTGATATTATATGAGCTGAATATTTGGGAGAGGGAGAAAAGAAAACATAAAATTGCACAAAGTTGTATTCATTTAACTTAATTATAGGAACACATTTGACATAAAAAATTGTCTCATAGTTTTAGAGAAGTGTATGTCTATGAAAATCTCTCTGTGTACAGTGGCCTTCTGAATACCTCAACCTGATTCTAATTTATTATAAATAGCTTTTCCATACTACCATAGACAACATGCACAATCAATTCTAATAAAAGCAACCGTTTCTAATTTAAAAAATCACATATGTCAAGGACAACACCTATAGAACTTATTTTTTATACGTTTTCATATTCGTTTGTTCATTTCCTTTAACTTGTCATTCACTCATAGTTAGGTTACATATTGAACTAAAACATGTTTTTTAGAGAGAGGAAGAATTATGGATTAAATTGGGCAACAAAAAATGTCTCACAATTACTTGTGTTGTCAGCATGGTTCATTTTCAATGTGCTCACTATAATAAGGCTAAAGAATATTCACATATCCTTTGCTTCATTTGTTAAGAAATTTTCATTTTGTTAATTTTATATACCAGGGAGTAAAAATAGGGTTATGAAAATGGCATGAATATGTTTTTTAAATCAGAAAACCAAATGAATGGACAAACTATGGGTTTGCCAGTGGGTGAAATGTCCAGTGATTATCAAGCTTATTAAAGCTGATCCCCATAGGAGTGTTCTTTCAAGGTAGAGAAGAAGAACAATGCTCTTCTCAAACCTGCCGCAGAACTGTGCTGTAGTTATTCTCATAAAGCGCGAGTGATGGTCAGTATTAGTATCTGTCATCCGCCCCTACTGTGTCACTGCTTCACGAAACACTGGAACAACTCAAAGTGATCATTATCAATGTGTGTGAAACACTTATAAGATCTCTGCTGGGCTTCCTTGACAGGAGCCCTGCGTGTTTTGTCACAGATGTATTCTGACAGAGAGAGGTGAAGAAACCTGCTGAGACTCTGTTGAATAAATCATGAATGGCTGATGTCTGTTCTGTAGTTAGAAATTAAGAAAAAAACAATTATAGGTGCAGGCATAGACTTAACATAATGAAACATGCATTAAACAGTGTGGATGCATTCACAGATCCCCATAGCCTATTAAAATAAGTATACTTTTGCACTTTCTCTAATTGACTGAAGCTGCTTCTTCCATGAGCAGGTTAGTGAATAAGTGAACTGTTTCAGAAAGAAAAACTCTTGCCAATCTGGCAAGCCCAAGTTAATGATAACATCAAGCTGAAATCATACCAATTACAGTATAAACGAGGAGGTCAAAGAAAAGGGATTTTTTTCTGTGAGAGGTTGACAGACTCCAGATATCTTGTCAGGGAACCGAAAAAGGGTGAGTAGTTAACAGTTTGGTTTACAAGACATTATGTAACTATAAGGATGAGAGCCACACCTGTAGAGTTCCAGCAATAATTAAATTCAGTAAGGAAGAATAAACTGTAAATTGGACACATCTTGATACACACGCAGTGACTTTTGAAGAGTCATTGTGAAGCCTTAAGTTTGGCATTTGGCTCTCACCACATGAGACTATTTGGAGCTGGAAGTGACCTTTTTGAGATAAGCAGTTAGAGTTGGAGGATGACACTTAACACCTGAGGAGACAAATTCATTTTCAGAGCAAACGGTTGTGCCCTTTGCAGTGCAGAAGTTCCTGTTTTTACATTGTTTTGTACAAACAACCTGGTGTGCACTTATATAGCCTAGTTCCCAAGGAAGTTGTTGTTGTACACATTATTTCTTCTGACTATTTTATTGGATGGCTAAACAAGTTGGGAACTATGACACTATTCCCATTCTGCTGTTCTCCTGTAATAAAATTCTAATTTTGTAATATCTGAAAAAACAAGTAAAATAAAGATTGTAGTGCATGGAAAAAACTACAGTATGAAACTCATTGCGCGTGTATCTAATTGGTATAGTTCTAAAAGACAAGAGCTCCAGTTCCCTTTATTCAAGCTCGAAGGATTGCCATGACCTGGATGACTGAATTTACTGTAACATGAAGTACTTGAAGGCACTTCTACATTATCGTCATGTTAGACATCTGACAACTTCATCCGTATTATTGGGAAAAACACTGTAGAAATAACCGATGAATAAATAATTCATTTCAAATTTTACTTCACCTCCCTGGACAATGCATTCAACACCCTCACCAGTTTCATCATGAGTCTACAGTTCCACATATAGCCCTTCTTTTATTGCTCATTTGAAAATACTTGCAACGCTCAAAATCATATTGTTATTGATTTACATTTCTGAATGCTGAGAGATAACTTCTTATTTAGAGCTACTAAATGTCTGAGGAAGCAGGCTTTTTTCCAAATGACTTCCTCATGTGAAAATAGTTTAGTTTAAAAAGACAGGAACAAACTTCAAGCTGATGAAGACATCTAGGAATCACCTTATTGCTGTATAATCGTAACTGGATTGTGTCAAGCAAACAAGAAATATTCACCCAGGTTTTTTGGAGGATGTATTTCATCGGAATTTTGTAAATGCTCACAGTTTACCAAAACCCAGCCTCACCATGTAACAGGTCGATTTGTCCACATGACCAATACTTATTATTGTCACAGATTTTGGTAGTACATATAACCAGAGGGTGACATGAATTGTAACCCAAACTAAATAGTACATGAATGGTGAAAAGTGTAAGCTGTCATCCAGCACAATGTTTCAATTATTAGCTTCCATATCACCTTCCATTTCATGGACTTTTTGCTATTGTCACTGTAATATTGCTGACCAGAAATCTTTGAAAGCAGTGATCTAAAAACATTTGAATTACCATCAACAGAAACAAACTAGATAAAACAGCCAGTGTATGTAAAATCTGCCATTTCAAATGTGCAGTTTCTTTATGTCTCTATTATGATGAGGCAAAGCCAAGATATCTTTAATCATCCATCAATCCTGGTTAAGTATCGATACATTATTATAAATTCAGAATTTGTCAATACAATGTAATAAGATCTTCTGAACTTTTTTTCGGTTTAATGTGACTAAATTTTTTATCTCGACAACTTCACGATCAGGTTTAATTACCCAATTAATTACCCAATTTTCCCTCCTTTTTTAATAATAACTTTCTGCATCTCTCTACCAATCATGATCCTTCAGCCTGCATTTCTTCCCTGATCCCTTCAAATTCCTTAAGGCCAAACTTAAAAGACCGAGTAGACATACCTGTGCCACTCTGATGAAATGGGAGATGACAGCTGCTCTCTGAGGGGCAGTGGGCTTGCTAAGCACCATAAGTTGGATCCATTGTGACACACTGTTGAAAAGTGTAATGAAGCGCTCCAATATTGGGTTATCCACTGTGCAGCCATGCATCACAAAGCTGTGGTAGTCCTGAAACTAAAGGCAGAAGTAAAGTAATGGCAACTGTTACTGATTTGAAGTTTCACAATGTATGAATTGTATATGAGATATCCCTACATCTTACGCTTTTGTTATGTTGTTTCATTATGTTGCTTTATACTACATTACAAAGTTTAGACAGTGCACTGTTCTTTTAGATCCTATATTAAAAATATATATTCAAAAATTTTTAAATTGTTACAAAGTGACATTAAAATTACATCCAGACAAAAAAATGTGACGGACTTAAACCTAAAATCATAAGCAACAATAAGTCTGTGGCATGTAACCTTGCTTCAGAATTTAACTGACCAGGATCTTGCAAAATGATTTGTACTCCAAGTAGGTCAGATGTTCGGCCAGTTCACAGGAATCTAGGTGGTCAAATAGCAGAGACATTTTCCTCTTTTTGGACACTGACGGGACACGTTGAGTCACCTGCCGTTTCCATTTGTATGATGGTCTGAGAGGAGCACAAAATTACAAGTATTTATTATCACTGTAATTTTAAAGATGTACGCAAACGGTGGTGCATATCAACTCAACATTACATTGAGACACACCGAATCTCCACAATCAACTGATTGCCACTTTTCTTTGTCTTACAAATGGCATTTTAAAATCAAAATCAGGCACACATCTTAATCTTTTTATCTATTCAGGAAATTTAAATAACAACGTAATGTGTTTTTTTTTCTATAGACAAATGAAAAGTCACTTCCTTTCACAACTCAACATGTTAACAGGAAATACAATTGTATGGTGACTCCTGTGGACACTTAATCACATTTTTAGCACTGAATACAACAGTTAGAAGCCAATTCACTCACACACTGTCTAGGTCAATGAGCTGACTCTGGCTCTCATTGCCTTCGGTAGCCAGCAGATCTTTATAGTCTTTGATCTGGTCTGCCAGCTCTGGGTTTAGATTGAACTCTGCAGGAAACTCAGAAATCCAATACCTGGTAAAAAAGAAAAAGACAGACAGATGAGGACTTTGACTGGGAGAGCTTGAGGACAATAAACTTGTTGCAAGTTTTACTTTTTTAAGTTCGACACTCCATTGATCTAGCTGATTACCCTATGAGGAAATATGGCTTATCAAATAACACAGTTTCTGTCTGGTATGTAATCATTGGCAACATTTAGTTCAGTTAAAGGGTGCAAAACACGAATACAACATAAAGACCACATAAAGAACAACAGAGAAAATATAAAGTCTGGAAAGAAGACAGACAGACAAGGCTGCTATTTACTTGACAAGGTAGCATATTCTTGTTCGGCGTTGGGCAGAACAGCTCTCCTCTTGAGATCTAAATCCAAAGTCAAGGAACAACCTTGTGTAGATTTAGATAGAACTTGAAACTTCTGTTGCCAACTAAATTCCTCAAAGGCCTTGCAGTAATAAAAAAATGTATTTTGAAGAAAGTCTGATTACATTCTACTGATACATACATTTGATAGAGAATAAAATTAAAGGATACTTGATTACAAGCTTCTTAGCCATGTCAGTTGAAGGGATATACCAAGGATGCATCATGAGGAACATGCGGATCAAAGGGACATCCTTCAAAAAGCCTTTGTCATCTTTAAAAGAAAATGTAATTATTTGTATTAGGATCAGCAGCACTTTTGTGTGATCTACAGGGATTGCAACACAAATACCAAAACCATCACAAAACCATCTAAATTCAAATTACTGACCAAAATGAATAATTAATTTTATTCACTTAGTTTAAAATTAATGTAATCAATCGTATTATTAGAATGGCAAACCAAAAGCTTGAATGCATGCTTCCACCAGTTCGTCCACCGTTGCAGACTGCTCTGATAGTATGGACTCCATCACTCCCTTGTTCTGTTTTCCCCTCGCTTCTCTCTGTATGGTTTGGCGTATGTGACAATCACTGAAAAAAATGGAAAATAAAAATAAAAGAACAGCAAGTGAGCAAAAAAATTTGCAGTAAAGTCACGAAATAAAAAATGTAGCTTATTAATGTCTGGGAAACATCCTAAATGAATATGTCTATCCATTTTGCTCAATATTACACTGACGATATGATTGGTGACTACCAGACGGAGAACAAGATTATGTACCTAGTGGGAAAACAGTGTTTAAAAGGTAAGCATATAAGTTAAGATTGTTGGGTTTAACAATGGTCTGAGAACAACTGGTCATTAACCAAAAGTTTAACCCTATAATCCCACATGTATTATATTTGATTCATACGGTTTCTTAAATGCTTTGCATCTGTGAAATTTTGCATCATTTAATGGTAAAAACCTTGCTCAAAACCCTGTTGCACACAGATATACCTGATAACAGTAGGAGGACGACTTTGACATATCGCACAGTAATAATTTATGAATATCAGGTTGCCAGTCCATCACAGGGCCATATAGAGACAATCCAAACCAAACATACTCACATTTACTCCTGGGGGCAATTTAGAGTGCTCAATGAACTTAACCTGCATGTTTTTGGATAATGTAAGGAAAATGTTTAAATTTGTTATGAAAAATTTTAGTTGAATGAAACCTTTTTGCCTTGTTGCTGATAAGTATGATAGGAACAGTTGCATGGGTATATAACAGTTTTGTAACAAAATCGACAACACGCCCCTCTGATGCATATCTGAACTAATGGCTTTTGAATACTGTGTTTTAGTGAGTGTGAGAATGGTGTGATGAGTATGTGTGCGTATCTTTTGCGCCTGACACAACAAAGCCTTTCACTCTACTGTCTCTGCTGCAACACGGTGGGTGGACACACACAATTACAGGCTTCACAAGCTGCCGTAGCTGCACTCAGTTGTGTGTGGAGATATAAAGAAGTAAAAACACAGAGAATAATAAGGGAATACACATGTTGATGATGTAAGGTAAAATGTGATTAGCTAGCTTCGCATGTATAATGAGCATGTGATGATGAGATCAAATGCAAAGGTATGATGGAGAACATTAATGTTTCTGATCATGGCTATAAATAGCCATGAAAGTTCATTACAGGAACCAAATTCAAGCTACAGAGCAGACTTAAACCTCTGTGAAAACAAGAAGGCTTGTGTCACCCCTGTGTTATGTAACTTAAAACTCTTACAGTATGAATAGCACTCATTTAAGAAATTAAGTAGGAAAGTTGTTTTCGAATTCATCCATTACTACCCAACAACTTTTATTAATAATATGAGCATGATACAAGAATGTTTTTTTGTTATTTTGTGGCAAACTGGGACTCCATTTCACTTCTGTACAAAATTACTATTTTTTTTAAAGACTTGCCTCTTATACACATCCCTTAAAGGTGTCAGGACTGAACTAAATCTGCGGGGAGAGTGGGGCAAACTCTGCAAAAAAGTCTACTTTAAACTGCTCTACTCTGGAATTGCAGTACTCAATGTGCCCGTCGTGATGATGATACTATCTTGCCAATCCAAGCAAATGCACCATTCATCATTCCAATGACAAACGTTCTTCTATGCAACCCAGAAAGAGTTTCTATTCGAGAGTTCCGGAGAATTCAGTCTGATTCATCCTGAACAACATCCCTCCTTCTGTTTATCTCCCCATTGCAACATTTCAATTCTGATTCCGTTTCTATAGAAGTGAAGCAGTGGGTCGGGTGGAAGGAGCACATACTGTGAGAGCTTTGGTGTCATCCTTGGCTGCCTGGTGATGATGACCCAGGCCAATCGATCAGGCAAATTAAGGGGGTGGGATGGGGCGCAGCAGGGATAAAGGGAAGTTGACGGGTGACTGGTCAACCTTGGCCAAGCAGAATGTGCAGTTTTCTGCTGGTTCACCAGGCAATGAAATAGTCACATCCTCTGGTTAGAAATAGACAGACACCTTCGAAGTGCTGACTTTGCAGTTTCATTATTTCAGCCTCAAAAGAACAGGAAAAATCTCCTACTTATATTGTTATGTAGTAATAAATAAATAAATAAATAAATAAATAAATAAATAAATAAATAAATAAATAAAT
>JABUIW010000018.1:145910-186668 GCA_013363375.1 Menidia beryllina | reverse complement strand
ATGGGGAAGAAACTGTTCAGTAGTCTGGTCGTTCAGCAGAAGATGCTGCGGAACCTTCTGCCAGACGCCAGGGGGGAAAATGTTTGGGGTGGGTAGGGTCGGAGAGGATCTGATGAGCCCGGGATAGGCAGCGCCTGTCCGCGATGTTCTTGATGCAGGGGGACGTCCCCCACCGTGTTCTTCTCCCCTGTCCTCACCACCCTCTGTAGAGACTTCCAGTCAGAGGCCTTGCAGCTCCCAGACAAGATGGAGATGTAGCTGATCAGCAGGCTCTCAATGATCCCTCTGTAGAAGGTCTGAAGGATGGTGGGCAGGAAGGATGCTCTCTTCATCCGACGCAGGAAGTGCAGGCGCTGCTGGCGCCTGTGGACTGTGGACTGACCAGCTGAGGTTGTCAGTGATGTGCACCCCCAGGAACTTGGTGCTGCTTACGACCTCCACAGCTGAGTCGTTGATGAGGAGGGGTTTGTGGGTGGGTCTGGATTTCCTGAAGTCAACGATAATCTCCTTGGTCTTTTTGAAGTTCAGGATCAGGTTGTTCCCTCAGCACCAGTCCACCAGCTGCCGCACCTCTTCCCTGTAGGCCGCCTCGTTGTTGTACCGGATGAGGCCCACTACTGTGGTGTCGTCCGCGTACTTCAGGATGTGGTTGGACCTGAGGCGTGGGCAGCAGTCGTGGGTCATCAGGGTGAACAGCAGGGGGCTTAGGACACAGCCCTGACCTCTGTAGAACTATAAAGATTTCCTTCACATGGAGACTGAAATTGACCTAGTACTAGTAAACCCTCAATCTACCAGCCCTTTAGCAGCCGTTTACAACATTTTCCACGCTGTCCCAGGTCAGTTTGATGTCACAGATCAAAATGGTAATCAACACGTTCAAAGTACCTCTACAGAACCAACAAACGGCCCTCAGAGTAAGAAACCCTTGTGCTACAGTGCTAAATGTGAAATGAACAAAGATTAAACACACTCCTCTAGTAGTGAAAAGTTTAGTTATGGATGTGCCATTTTGACAATGTTGTGCATTATCAGAAAAATACAACATTTTTCAGGGATCTTTGTCAATAACAAACCATTTGTTCCAGTTCTACATATGACTGAACATTATGTTTTTAAAAAAATAAAAATATTAAGATCAAGACACATCCTTGACAAAAATAACCAAAAACAAAACATAAACAATATAGAGATTTACCCAAGTTATGTATTTAAAGTGTATTATGAAACCATTCAAAGTCTCATAGCAAATGTTTTGTTCCCATACAGGTGGCTGGGTAATAGGAATGTGACACACCTCCACTATCATGTGACAGTATTGTCATTCATAGAACTATCAGCTTTCAAGCACGTGAAAGGCTTGTTGACTCTCAGCCTGAATCCAGGCCAGAGTTTATGGGTCTCTTTCTTTGCTGAACACAAACATTCTTCCCCCTTGACCCACTGTGCACAATTTTTACAGCTGCTCTGTTATCTGTGAAAAGTCATAAATTCAAAATAGAAAGCTCAAAGTTTTGGTTAGAATGTATTGTACCTTTTATCCATGTATTCTGAGTTGGCTGTTGAAGTGAAATTACTAAACAAGTAAAGATTTAATTAACATTAACCACCTTCAATGTTTTAACACAAGCAATAGTGATTTTTCCTGGGTGGCCCTATGTTTCAACCAGTCTGATAACAGAGGTTTTATCTACCATAGGTAAGCATAAAAAACAGAAGTGGGTGTGTGTCATGGTTCTCAAGTTACGGGGCTTATAAATATGCGAGTCTCAAATTGAGCACAACAGTGTCTGCCGCTGCCTGTGAACAAGGACGTGGAACCTTCTAAAATGAGACTGCTAGTGGTGTTAACCTGTGTAGTGGCAGGATGCCTGGCAGAGAAACCTCACCCATGTGGTAAGTGATTTATCTTTGCATATGTTTATTCAAGAATGTGTGCATTATCAGCGTTAAAGAAATATTGGGGTCAATATGATGTAATGTTAAGTGTTATGATTCCACACAGCAAGTCCTCCTCTCCTGACTGGAGCCCTCACTGTGGTGGGTGTATTTTTTTACTACAAAATAAATTAAAGCATGAGCACGACAGCCACCAGGGCATAAAACAGTTGGATATAAACATGTTTATATTTTCATTCTCCAGTCCACACAGAATGAAAAGCTGTGGTCTTATACTCGATACATGTATGACGCACTTGGACAGCGGACAAGGTTAATGGAGTTGGGGACATACGAGAATAAGTCATTCACCTATGATGTGCTGCTGCTCTACAGAGAGGTGATCTGTCTCTCGTTTTACTGTAATGGATTGCTGTGTGATTGTAGTTGTCAAAATATTTAAGAAAATAGGTCTACATGAAGAGACAATACTAAAGGACAAGATTGCTTATGAGTTACTGGTAGAAATGAGCTGGTCGTAAATAATTTACATTTGATTGGTACATTAAGAAATCCAGCTTCTCTTGTGAGAAACAAGACAAAATACCCAAAAAATGTAAAATTGAAAATGAACCATTCTGGTCACACATAATCACCAAAATTCAAAAGCGTGTCTAAACACAGCCACACAAAGATTGATTTCTTAGTGCTCAGCAATCAAAAAAGCCAAGTTCTTGCATAAATTGTAGTTTCTCTCTTCACACCAAGCTTTATTGAACTTCATATATTCTAAATATAAAAGACAAGAATAAACAATCACATTCTCATCCCACAAATCTATCATTAGGCTACCATGTATGAGATTTCGTATCAAAACCGCACATGCAAGAAGAAGCCCCTGAAGATAGACTTCCAGCCCCTGGCCATTCCAAAGACTGCTTCTTTACTGGGCCAGGCTGTTCTGGGCAGTTCATCTGGACCTGGACAAGGACTTCTGGTCAACACCTGGACAGGAGATCTGCCCAACAAAGCTGGTTCGAGAGCAATTTTCAATCATCACGTTCTCTCATACGTATTACAGTCAACCTATGACCACATTTTGTTTTCTTTTGTTCTCCAAGGAAAATACATGAGCACAGTCACTGAGTTCGGGTGCATTCCTATCTCCACTAGTTATCAAACTGGTCGGTTTGGATGGGTAGTGACAAGGTTTGTTACAGCATTTAAAAATAACTGAACTCTGCATAAGATGTCATAACAAATTATTATCACATGTTTTTCCTTATCTAGCTTCTTCAACAACGTCATTGGGATTGCTGATCCTGGCCTCCTCAACCCTCCAGATTTCTGCTCAGATGCACAGGCAGTGGATAGTGGAATGGAGCCAGTAGACTTCATTAGCTTATTTCATGCCAAAAATTGAAAACCTGCAAACAAAGGTTTTTGAATATCTCATATGTTGGCAACAACGTTTACTTTTTTTGTTTTAGTTCTGTCTTAGCTTTTAGACAATGTACATGACCCAACAAAACACATCTTAATTACAAACTACTGCTTTTTCCAGCCATCCCCATGTCCAGCCAATCATATCTTAACAGGGATGCTTATTTACTGGAATTGTTTTTTTTCAGATTCTTTAACAAAATCATCAGATTAGCAGATCCTGAAGATCTCCGTTCCATAGGGGAATCACATGGAGGAATGAGGGTGTGGAGAATGAAGCAACCATACTTATCTTGCTTTGAAATGTCATTTTTGGAAGACAATGCAATAAGATTCATTTAATTGTTTCAGTTGTTGAGCTGGGTCATTATTTCCAATCAGATATGTATACATGAATCATTACCTTTTTAATTACTAATAAAGTGGGAACAAAAACAGTTTTTTAAATCAATTGTAATTTAGCGTTTTAAAGAATATATCCAAAAAATCAATGTTTTATGTTTTCATTATCACAGGTGCTCTTTCAATTAAAATACAGTTAATCTAAATGTACTCGTAAAGGTTGACTGTCATATCTAAACCGTTAATGTTCAGTAACTTTGGGAATTTGATCCAGATGCCTTGATTTAAAGTCAGCATTACAGTGTCAATTGGACCACTCAATAATAATTACATTCTACACAACTAAAATATAGGAAGTGTTGATTTTGCAAAAAGATACTGTTATTTAAATGTGCTAGTTCATATGTCGTGCTACAATATTTTACAGATGTATTTGTTTTACAAAATTGCATATTTTATTGCCAGTTTATTGTGAGGAGGCTAACATGTAAAAATGCGTGCTTTTTTTGGCATGCAGCTCAGATGAGGTATGGAATTTTATTCCGGCAGAAGGTAGCCTGAACTCTGGAAATCTGTCAGATGTGTCTCTAGGAGGCATGATAAAGACGAGCTGCCGCTGTTTATGTCCGCTGTCATACAAATTTGATCTTGCCAAATACGCTGGGAGCAAGGTGGAAGCACTTTAATTTTACTTTTGAATACAAACTTTCCTTTGTTAAAAAGATTGGTTTGTTTAAAAATTATCCTCCTAATTAAAAAGGAGACAGCAGGACTTGGAACTTGGATTTGTTAGATGAGTTAGGTTTAAAGACGCCCCTTACTACATGCTGGACTTCACGACCGTGTCTCATTGTTGCCTCTCATGTGACTACGACAGCTACTTCTTCACGTGATCACTGAATATGCAGAAGAGTGAGCGTGTACCTAATGCAGCATACCTAACTGATAGATTTACGCCAGGTATCGGTGCCTGGTACCAACAGAGAGAGAAAGAGCAAAATGGAGAGAAAGAAAGAACACAGAGTAAATACTTTCATAAAATAAAGTAACTTAAAGCCAATAATAATAGACCCATATTGGGAATCTTTATCAACACCTGGACTAGGGAACTGCAGAGGAAAAGGGGAAGAGGTGAAGAAAGAGGAAATAAGAGTTCAAAAACCGTAAAACCATGTTGCACAAGCTATTGCTTGACCTTTACTCATTACTTGTTTTTCCAGTTATATTGCATTCCGAATGCTACACTTCTGTATTTTCCGTACTGCTTAGGTAATAGTAAGCAATAATTTTGGAATCCAAAACATAAAAAACATTGGATGCAATCCTACCAGCACCTTGTTTCACACTGATGAAAATAGATAGTGACCATGTCAGTGTATGTAAAGTACACAATCTTGTGAACATTTGACATGTCAACACAAGGGTGTGTGTTGCACACTGACTCTGGCAAGGCTCACATTCATATAAACATAATTATTTTTTAGTTATTACATCTAAAAATATAATGGAAGGGTTTTTATATTTGCTTTGTGTCAAAGGTTCTTACACAGGTTCCACTTCAAAATGGAGAATTATTTAGATTGCAGTTGTAAACATTTTTGCTACGTTCTGAAACAGGAGCTATTTGGAAATGTAGGACTTTTCTCCTCTCCATCACTTCTCAGGCTGATATTTAAAATCGCATTCCATAGTAATTCTACGAAAAAAATTTAAATTAGCTCAAATAGTGTTTCACATGACCTGCACTCTAACTTCTCTTAAATTCAAAGTCTGTTTATTTGTCAATTTCTTTACACGTACCAGACAGGAATCCAAATTGCGTCCCACCATCCCACGGGGATGACAAAACTAAACTAAAAATCAGAATTTAGAAATGGGGATATTTTAAAAACCTCTGAACAGTTTGAACAGCTGAAATGGGTAAAAGCTCAATGTCTTGAGGAAGTTGAATGTTGTGTCTAGTTGAAAGTTTACTACAGTAGCCAGAGCTGAAAGCTGTCAAAGATTTGTAGGTTTCTTCATTCTTTTCAATTAAGGCAAAAAGTTAATAAAAAGTTTAACACTCATACTGTTGAACAGAGTCAGTATTCTCCTGAATGAGATGCTTAGTTTGACACCCAAACTTTTGAAATAATTTTAAAACACACATATGTGAAATAACATACAGAATAACAATAAAAAGAAAGAAACACTATAGCGAGAATGCTGTTTCAGCATTCTCACAACTAAAGGATGGTGAAGAATACTGCACAATTTCCTTATATTTACTCTCAATATTACCTCAATATTATCTCAATTTTTACTTAAATAAGTGCCTAAATAAGAGATGGACACACTTCAATAACACAGGCACACAGCAGTTTCATAAACAATATTTCTTACAGTACAGTACAGGTATTTTTCCATATTAAAAAAAAAGAAAGAAAAGGAAAAAAATATCTATGACAAGTATTATAGTTACAATCAAATATTAGAAGAGTCCAGATTTAGAACAGGATGAGGAGTCACGTGATAGCAATAGTAACAAACTCCCCTGAGTTCCCCAACCTCCTGCACCCTTACATCTGCTGTCACCACTCCCTGTTCCTGTACCTCTGTCTCCAGCCAAAGAAGCCTGGCATCAGGATCTTCATCTGAGAACTGGAGTAAGGATCCCGAACTCTGCAACGCCCGTAAACACTGCTTCAGCACCAGAGCAGCCTTCCCCTTCCCCTCCTTCGACCTCAACAAGGCATCTGTGGTGCCCTTGTCAACAATTAGGTCCAGGGTGTTTGAACCATAGTGTTTGTCCAGCTGCGTACAGTCAAGCTCTAGAAACTGAAGCTGTGAAGAAAGATTGTGAGGCTGAATGAGGTTTAGTCGAATATTTTCCTGCATTAGTTGTACAGCTATGGGGGAAATGTCAGCACAAGTGACATGAACTGGGACAGCAGAGTTTTTGTAAATGGAGGGGCCTAATGCAGATGTGCCACAGCCCATATCTAAAACTTGGAGCAAAGTGTTCGGATGGGACACCGTCTCCAATAGGGGCATAATTACGTCTTTCACAGAATGAAAACCAAAGAACCATTCAAAGTTTTTAAAGGTGGGCGTCCTGCTGCTGCTCTCAGCGTAGAAACGGTCCCAGGCAGATTTCTTGTCCATGTTTCCAATCAGCTCATCTGGAAATAAACAACAAGACAGAGTGAATATGAGTATTAGCATTTGGATAGGAACAGCTTGCCTTACTGCCAATACGGTAGTGACATGCTACCACACTATAAATACACTGAAACCTTTTCCAGAATCATTAGTAGACAGTTTAATTCTAAATAAGGACATTCTTATGGAATGGACCAATCCATTCCATTCTAATCGCAATGGACTGGCGACCTGTCTAGGGCGTCTTGCCTCTCTCTGGGATAGGCTCACAAAGAATAAGCATAAACAATGGATGGATGGTCATTTTAGCAATTATGAAAATAATTTACTAATGTAATTTCAAACACTTAAAAGTGACAACAAGCAGCGGTGATACATTGCTGTACTGAAGATCCACCATTTAAAAAAACTTGAATTTGTTTACTCGAGTGTTGGGTACGATGGCCTGGAGGTGTAAACCAGTATAACAAATTCAGAAACACTTTTTCAGAGTGTTACAACCAGCTTGCGAGAGGAAAAGGAAAGTAAATACCCATTGTTATAAAGTAAATTTTTTCTTACCGAAAGGAAAGATTCGTCAATGAACGCAAAAGGGAGACAATTAAAGACTAAATCAGCACTGGTTGAAGTTGAAAACGAGAACAGAAAACAACACACCACTCTGGCAGAAGATCTAAAGGGGTGCATGAATATTCAAAACCAAAGAAAGATCCTTGTACCATAAAATAAAAAACCTAGTGTCTCAGCACATTTGATAAGTTTAATTATTTAACAGCAACACAGGGTGAGGACTGGGTACAAGACTGGGTTTTGGTCTGCTCACGTTTGAATCCACATTCTCCAGCAGGTGGATGGGATTAGGTCCTGCCGCAGGGCTACCTGGGAGCTGTAGCGCAAACACTCACACAGGCAGGCACAAACATAGCATTGCCTAAGAGGGGAGGTCAAATTTGGTGGCCGTAACACAAAGCAACACAAAATAACATTTAGGAAAACACATTTACAAATGTACATTTTGTGATGTAAAAGTGTCTCAGAATTTGTAATGTTTGCATCTCCCGGCCACCGTAGCATGTCTGTTCGCGTGTTAGTTTATTTTGCAGCCTTTGAGTTTCAGATTCCAAATACAGAATATTATGGTTCACTACAGTTCATCTAAAAAACTGGAGCATACGGTGTACCATAATTACATGAGAGGTTTGTTGAAAATAATAGGATTTGTATAATTCGCAATGAATGCAAGCATTATTTGCTGTACACCTTTCCCTCCGCCAAACAGAGGTGGGTCTGTTTTGACAACTAATATTTATTACATTTAAAACATTAAAAAATATACATGCAGCAGTAAATGCATGACTTTAAATGTCTTTTACATTTCCGTTCACCTTTAACGTTGACTTTTACAGCTAGTTAGCTTAGCAAGTTTGTAACAGTAGCCATGCCACGTGCGCTACTCTAACGTAATCGTTCCAGAAATAAAACTGTCTTAAAAGAGACTATTCCAGGCTTAAGTCATACTTGCTAGAAACGAGTGATGCCGATGACACGCAGTAAATACTCTTAAGAGAGTCAACGACTTCGTCAACGGAGACATTGTGGCCATTTTATCTTAAGCTTGAAAGAAGATAGCTCACTCTGAGCACATTTCACGATATCAGTTGTTGTTGTTGTCGAGGTAACAACGAGAAAGCATCCTCTTCAGTAGATGATCTTTGATTATATTACGCAGTTGTGATTAAAATTGGGCGAAATTACTGCAATGAATTGAAATAGTTCAGTAGATGATCTTTGATTATACTACGCAGTTGTGATTAAAATTGGGCGAAATTACTGCAATGAATTGAAATAGGCTGCTATTTTGGCAAGTCTATATAAAAGTATAAGTAATATGTCTTCTGTTAAACTAAATGTTAGTGCCAGACATAATCAAATAGTCACTTCGAAGGATCGTAGAAAAATCACGAGCTCAGTATCGTATCCAATGCCAAGGAAGATTATTGAATCCTCAAGACAGGCCGTTATAGATCTTGAAACATGGTGTAACGTTATATTAAGCAAACCACATTTGGCTTATTCAGTTTCATATACTAAATTATTTTTAGATCCTCATTGTTTACTGTCACTCAAGCAAAAATTTGGGAGCATCATGGTCAATTTAATATTTAAATTAAAACAAAAGGCCATTTAAAGATCCAAAAGGTAAAAAAAATAGAATGACACATCACTCAAGATGTAAATTGCTTTAATAAAACTCAATGAAACGCAGTGTAACAAAGGAAAAGAATCAAACAAAGCAAGTAGATAACATTTACAACCACAAAAGAAAAAAACCTGTACAACTCTAAATGACTGGAGTCACTTCTATTTTTCCAAATTTTTTTGTAACTATTTTTGTGACAACTGAGGGTAAATTAGGGGTACTGGGAGCAAGAAGGGTAAAAGGAGGAAAGTAATGCAATTTATTCATTTATTTTATTTATTTTCCCAAATAAATGAGTATAATCTCATACACAAGATGTATTATTTATCAAGTGGCTGCTGAGGTTGTTTTTGAACCCACAATTGCAGGGCATATCGGGAGGAAAATAAAGAGGACAGAGGCCAGGAGTGTTATTTGTACAAGATGTCATAATGGCCCGGTCTATACAGGAGGAAGATGCGTGGGTCGCCGCCTTCAGGGAAGACGTGGTGATTGACAGTTCCTCCCTCTCCTCTGTCCATGTACTCCACGAGAATAGATACGTTCAGGGCCTGAGCTAAGGCGATGATGTGAATGTGGTCACTTTCTTTTGACATTGGCTCGACTTCCTAGGACAAGGGAAACAACACAAACATGAGTTTGTATTCATACCAACAACATATAAGCATTTTACCCGTGCATTTACCGAAAACCTGTTAAAAAATGCCCTTATTTCTTTTTAAGATATACATTTTTAGCCCAATCTATAACATTTTTATGCTCCATTTAACATAAATTAGCTCTTAAACCACATATGTCAAAGTCAAGGCCCGCGGGCCAGATCCGGCCCCCGAATTGATTATCTATGGCCCGCTGGATGATATTTAATTATTATTAGAACCGGCCCGCAGGCCACAGCCGCCCGCTGGTGTTTTGCACGCAACACTACATTTCCCACAATGCAACGGTAGCCCGCGAAGTCACTGCAGCGCGCACAAACGGCTTCATTCGTTCAGAGCAGAGATCGACTTTTTGATACCCCCTCCTCAAAAATGACTAAACGTAAGGTGGATGCTGAGAACAGGGGGTTTCAGGCCAGGTGGGAGGCAGAGTACATGTTTACGGAGGTAAAAGGCAAACCTGTGTGTCTTCTGTGTGGAGAAAGTGTGGTTGTAATGAAAGAATTTAATTTAAGAAGGCACTATGAAACGTCTAAGAAACACACAGACAAAGAGAAGAATACGGAATATGAACAAAAGCTACAGAAGGTGGAAGAATTAAAACGAGCCCTTTAGTCCAGACAGGCTATGTTTACATATGCTAAATCACAAAGTAAGGCTGCTGTCAAGACTAGCTTTATTGTGCCATCAATTTTTGTATTTTATTTATTTATATTTATTTTGAATGGACTCAGGGAAAATTGCAGATAAGAGCCATGAGAAAGAATACAACTGATTTGATTAATTTTTTAAATTTTACTATTTGAAAGCAGTGGTCGGTAGATCATAGAGCAGCACAATAATACATTTTCAGTTTATAATGCATGCACTTTTATTTATGCATTTATCCTGATATTAAGAAACACATTTTGTTTTTAAAAACAATTACATTTTTTGCTGTTTGGCTGTTGAAAATGTTTTCCCTTGAAGTTACCGACAGAGCCATAACAAAATATTGCCATATTCATTTAATCATTGTGAATATGTGTGAATACACTGTGTTAGGTCATGGTTCAATAGGCTATGTGCAATCGTTTCGATATGTTTTAATTAACATTGAACCCTCGGCTTGTAGCTAATTTTTTTTTTTGGCCCTCGGTGTGTTTGACTTTGACATCCCTGCCTTAAACCCTCCTGTTTCCTTCTGGTCAATTTGACCTGTTTTAAGGTTAATAGCACATAAATGTGCCTTTCTTCTGTATAACTGCCTGAAAATGACACAAGTGCCACGCTGTTTTGCTGCAATAATATAAAAATTCCAATGCTTTGAAAAAAATAAAAGGTGAAATAATTTCTTACTTCATAAAAGACAAAAATATCTGTGAAGATTCTCAGTAATCCAGGTCATGGTCAAGCTTGAAAAGTTCAGTTTAGACAACTGGATGTGAAATTACTATTTGCTGGTGTGACCGTTTAATTCCATTAAAAAATCTAAATGGCTTGAAATCAATATTCTGACTAATTTTTGACATAGTAAGCAGTGGGTTTTCATCTACTTGTGTGCCTCTGATCATAACCATAATAAAAATAATTTGGAATATTTGCATTTTTCCCTTAAAAATTAGGTAGGATTTTATTATACCAAACATTACAAAAATATGTGAAAAAACTTCTGTCTCTTGCTTTGTAAACAGTCAAACAGACTTGGGAATAGAAAAAGTGAACATTACCAAAATAATATCCATGTAATATATTGAAACAGACTTTTCTCAATGGGCCCTGATCCATATACATTTTTTAAAAACTACCCACCTGCTGGCAGAATTCTTTAACAGAACGTCCTCCTTCAATGAAATGCTGAAAGAAGGTATGTTCTCGCTGCAAGTAGCCTGAAGTGAGGAGTCGCAGGTACACAACCACATAGTCCGACACATTCTGGTCATTGAAAGAGCTCAGCAGCTCCTGCAGGCTAGGCTGTTTCTCACAAAGTTCGATCAAGTCCATGAACTGTGATGAAAGGACATTTTTTTTAACATGTAAGTCTTGCTGTGAAAATCCCTCAGCTGAGTGCACCATGTACACAACATATCACCATCAGTATTTCAAGTTAAATTTAACAATGTTTAAAACACTATACAACATATACAAAACAGCTTGTAAGAACAAAGGGCTGAACAGTTATGATAATCCTATATTATTAGTTGAACGGGTAATTAAAGATATTAATCTGAATCTAATTTGTACAGGACACTCACTGTATTGTGAAAGTCTTCAATGGTAAACTCAGTGAAGCCTTCATTAACCAGGTCCAGTTTACTTTTGCCTGCAACTGCTTTGAACCTGAAAACATGAAATTAATTACCTTATGGGTGTCACACTAAACAGAGTATTATATTGTAACATCGGTTTGTGAAAAAGAACCAAAAAGGATAAATTACCATATGCAAGTAATGTTCATATACTACGTGAATTCCTTAAAAGTTGTAATGGTCAGTAACTCGACAAGCCAGCAATTAACTTAAAATAAATCTTTGCAAATGTATAAAACGTTCAAAGTGAGGCATTATTAATTTTATGGCAGAAACACATCTAAAATAAAAGATTAAATAGTTGTGTGTATTAATCAAAAGGAAGGAAAAGTGAGATATACTACAAAGAAACCGCTGAAGGAGAATTTTTCTCTTAAGTATAGTAAAAGGTAACGGCACAGTGACATTACCGGGCATAAAAAGAGCACCTAAGCAGAGGCTCAGCAAAAAACTGTCTGCCAAATGTAGGAGACTAATGGATGCTCATGCTCTTTGCTCCCTGAGGGAGTATAGTAAGAAAAAAAGACATGAGGCACACACCACTAAACAAAAGCATGCAATCTGACGCCACTTGCCTCTGAAGTTCTTTGCTGTCATCTAGCAGGGACTCGAGATGTGCAAATCCAAAGGCTCTGTAGAAGCAGTTTCCGTCTGGTCGTGTCTTACGAATGTACGAGTATTTTTTGTGAAGGTCCTGAAATAAAGAAAAATAAAAAGGAGTTCAGAGAATTATAAGACTTTTGAGTTGAAACAACACGTGGATGCAGTAACCTGAGAGTAAGTGGTGACTGACCTTGATCTTGAGCTGATAAACTGTGTCATCATCAGCGTATTCTTTCTGCAGCACTGACAAGTTCTGTCTATCCGACACTAAGGGGTTACTGTTGGCTATCTGCAGGCATACATATGCAGAACATTACAATTAAAACATCTATGGTGCCAACAGAAATTATTCATACTATAAGAGCTGTGTTCCATACTTGTTCCACTGTACACATCACAATAATACTCTACAATTTTTAAAATTCCATAGATCACAGTTCCAAAATTAGTTATATGTTTTACTCTGCAAGAAATTATTGGAAAAAATGTTAAAGATGCTGCAATGTAGGCACGCCACATTTGTTTATGTTCTCTATTAAAATTACATTTGATCTGGTCAGCTAAAAAAGGAAAAATCTCACCTCCTGCTGAATTCTGTCCTGTTGCGCGATAATGGCCTCATCATACGCAAGGCAGTTCACTCCTGTTGAAAGGTTTGGAGAGCTTGAGAGTAATCAACTGCCACATTTATAGAAAATGGTGTAACTTGGACAATACAATAGATGAATAACTCAGTGTTTCTCTTTTTGATGTAAATAGGGAATTACAAAAATATTCTGTGATAATTTAACAACCTAAACATTGCAGTTTTAGACTGTCTAAATTTCACATAACATTCTCATTTAAGAGTTGACATAATCTCCAGTGTCATGGGTCGGTAAGATGCAAAGAGTACTACACAATAGCAACCAGCGTTGCCTAAAATGCACTCTGAATTTACAACTCACTGTGATAATACTATACAGCCCACTTGACCCATGAAAGAACAGGAAATGCCTCCTTTACACATTAATGCGTTTAGATGTTTTTGTATTGTTAGTATTTCTCAACAATAACCCTTTGTGTTGGTTTATTTTAAAAATCAATGGACTAGTTGGAACGAACCAAATGAGAACGCATGCATTATCAAAAATATTGATAAAGATTAAAAGGAATATATTTTCCTTTAATATATCCAGAAACACTGAGTACTACTGGCAACCTTGCCCCTTATCAAATTATAGTAATAAATTAACGACTTAATCTGTAACACTGGCTGCCGTCAGTCTGCTAAACTTTGCTAGCTTAAAAACAAAACAAATTCCACACACGTTTAAAAACGTAACGTTTCCCCCCAAACACCCTCTTTAATGCCCAATTTGTATTTTAAGGTGTAATCTGAACAAACACCGATGCTTGTTGTCACATACTGTTTCTCTATGAACACCAAAACAATTGTTGTTTTTTTATCTCTCTTTGTGTAGCAATGGTGGCTAGCTAACGTTAGCTTAGAAGATCTGGCCTCAAACTAAGCAATCGCAGCATGTCAGCAACTTCAAACGCAGGGAGGGCAATGGTGAAACAGTCTGCAGGTACTACTATAAGTCATCTGTATTAATGCAAGAAAAATAAACACATTGCACGTGGGATATGTCGTGATTCCACTGATTCTCTCACCCTCCATCTCTTTCTGTGATGATTCCTGCTGCTCCTCCGCCATCTTAGCTGTCGAAATCTGTTTCCTCGTTCTGCATGACATCATTCATTACACACTTCCGAGCTGGACGAACAAAGAACAGTATTTATTTATTTGTTTATTTATTTGTTTGTTTGTTTGTTTAAAGTAGAAAACTCGATACAACTAAAATAGTAAAACAAAAACTGTTTTGTTCTTTCAGCCAGCATGTATATTAGATCTGTAGGTACTGGAGGTAGATAGCCTTGAACAACTTTGAACAACTCTGTGCACAGTAAGAAAAACATAATACAACCAATTCTGTTCTTCTGGTGCAGTATCAGCTTACTTGAATAACAGAACTTGGTTTCTGTAATTGGCATATTAGGGAAACGTTATACTACTTTTGTATATTGTATCTACATGTATACCTAATATTCTCAATTTATTAATCACATATCTTACAAACACCAGAGCTGTGTTGTGAAACAGCTAGACCCTCAATATAAGCTTTTTGGTTGCAGTCACAATACAAAAATTGACTTTAAATGTGTTGTGAACTTAATTGTAATAAAAGGCAATCCATCTCCAGTGATTTTGTGTTTTGGCCTGTTTTTATCTAAATGATAATTCATTTAGAATCAATGTAATGTTTTTTGGGAATTAAATCAACCAATTGTAAACTTTTACAGGAATAGTTGACAATGTCATAGTCGGTTATCTGACATCGGAATGAATTATGCATGTAAACTGCACTAAGAAAATACTGCATATGGAATTTTGTGGGGTTGTTTGTCTTTATGTGGCCCTGTAATTAATTTCCAGGCTGTGCCCAGCCTCTCGCCTATTGTCAGCTGGGATAGGCTCCAGCCCCTAGTGACTCCGTTAGGAATAAGTATAATAAAAAAAGGATGGAGGAATGGAATATTATTTCAAATTGGCAGCCTGAACTAAGCAGGACTAACTGGAGTAACATGCCTGTTTTCCTGATTCAACATGTGCAATTTGAGCAGACTCAATGTAAAACAATATTTGCAAACAAGTTATTTGGATAACTGACATTGGCTGATGTGATATTTTGGCCTCAGGATGCAATGTTTTGACTGTCCCTCTCACAACCTGAAGTAGGTGCATTAAACAGTCTGACTGTCACAGGCAGAAAGACTTCCTCTGGGATTCTGTCCTACACTGGGGGGAATTAGTTTGTTGCTTAATGTGCTTCTGTGTGAGGTTAGAACCTGGTGTAGGGTGTTATTGTCCATAATAGTCTGCACTTTACGCAGCATCCAACAACAAAGAGTCCGGCTATACCCCCAGGACAGAGCCAGCCTTCCTGCCTTCTTGTTGGCATCTGCTGCCCCTCTGCCTGCTGCCCCAGCACCCCACACCAAAGAAGATAACCCTGGCTACCACTAACTGGTATAACATCCTCAGAGATTAATACCTATGTTGAATGGCCGGAGCCTCTACAGGAAATATAGTAAATAGGCTTTGACTCTTCTTGCAAACAGCCCCAGTGTTCTTGGCCAAGTCACCTGTCACCTTTTATATAAATGGGTGTTGGGGCAGATTTTCCCATGCTGAAATCCTCCACCAGTTCCTTTGTCTTGGTGGTACTAAGATGCAGATGTTGGTCTCAGACCTCAAACAAAACATACGGTCGCTGTGGGAACAACACTGCCGACACAGAATTTGATTTACCCTGTAATGTAGTCTGTCAGGTTCCCATCAAGATTCTCACCCCATGATAATCACACTGCAATCTCCGAGTCTTTTAGTGCAAAGCAGCCCTGCAAAGTGAAGTAAGTCTCCTGTGACCATCTCCTCACAGTCCTAGTTGTCACCAGAAGCCGTTGGATTAGAGGCTTATGCAGAGGCTGAAGGTGAATGAGATTGCGGTCTGAGGAAGAGCCGTGGAGCTGTAAGCCTCCTTAAAAATTGGCACACAGCAGGTCTGGTGTCTTGTTTTCACTGGCGGGAGGACCACCATCGGCTTGAAAGTATGCAGTGCTGCAGCCAGAGTGATATGACTGAAGTCCCGAGACATGGCAATGAATGCATAAGACTAGAGTTTCGTGACAACACTGTGGGTGCCACATCTCAGTGAAACAAATAACTGAGTCCTCAACAGGTCCATCAGCTCTCCATCTTATTAAGATTAAGAGAGCCTGTTGCTGGCTGCTGCTCAAAATAGCGCCAGAAGTAATTTGATTCTCTGAACATTGATCCACAGTGAGCACTGCATGGAGAATTTTAAGATGAAAACAGAAAGGTGACAATGGTAACTTTGCAATGTTCACATTTCTAAATTTAGTCCCAATATTTCTGCTATTAAATGGGCTCTGCCTGAGTGCAGACTAGAGTCACGTGGACTGGAGAGCACCCTTAACAAAACATACCTGTGAGGGCCTCTTGATTTGGTTGTGTTTGGCCAGCAATAGGAAACAATGGCAGAACTTTTCTGCTTTGAGGTTGTAGAGTACTCAGAAATGCAGATCAGACGGCACAACTGCTTTGGTAGGGGCAGCTATTTACGTGTAGTGACATTTTTCTTCACTGATGGAGTTTAGTTTTCTTTTAAAGGTATTTTCATTTGAGCTCATTCTTATTCTTGTTTAATTCATGCTGCAGTGAAAAATAAACCTAAATAAACAAAAGCCCAGCTACTGCTTAGATTATCCTTACAATATACTTTGTTTTATGAAGCACAGATTACAGAACCACAAGAATGCCGGCCTTTGAAGTCACAGAAAGAGTGTCTCAACTTAGTAAAGAGACATTAAAGGCAACCTTAAGACGGTTAGTCTAGAAAAATTGAAGGACTTAATTTGATATCACAGATGAAATATTTAGCTTGAAAACTTTCTTGAAATTATTGAATTGGTTGAAAAAAAGAAACAATGAAAATTAAAATATAGAGAATCTTGACTGAGCCAAAAGTTGTTAAAAGTGTTAATTGCCTTTTAAATTATCATAATCCTCATCAGACCCTGAATCCTTTTAAATATGTGAAGATTTTTCCCCCCAAAAGCATTGAAAGATGCAATCCAATTTCAAGTTGATTTGGTAAAAAATCTGGATTGTGAGGAGATAGCATGAAGTTAGAACAAGTAAAGTAATGTGCTCCGTACTTATTTTGTAGGTCACATCCTGATAGAGTAGAGGCAGATGGTGAGTAACTACTTTGACCAATTAAAACATAGAAATGTTGTTTATTGAATATTTTACATGTGTTTGGTATTGCTTTACAATGTCCGAAATAAAATAAAATAAATTTGATCTATAGGGCAATCCACTTTTTGACCTTGACATAAAAAAGCATGCACATTTATTTATGCCCACAAATGTAAAAATGAAGCCCTCCTTCCCCTTAAAAAAAAAGTCCAGGAACAAACCCTGTAATATCTTTATCATCAAACTGAAATTTACAATGGCTTTCATAGATTAGTCACCAGAATAATTGTTGGCTTGTCCAGCTCACTGCAGTTCTCATCTATACACACCAGAGGGACTTATTGCAACAATTATAACCAAGCATTTAACTGACTCTTTAATCCTAAATGCTGGATATTAGGTTGAATTTGTTACAAATGTTCGATCCATACATCCCCGTGAATATTTAGAATTCCAGTGGTATTTAACTTTTATTGTAGACAGACATATTTTGCAGGTAAGATAAATTAATACCCGTACAGTGTCATGCATTGATAGAGAACAAAATACTACTTCATCTTTGGCTCCCCAAAAAAACCTTTGGCACATGTTTTCCCTAACAGGGCTGTAACATAACCCACAAAAAATAAGAAAGCCTTAGAAAAAGTTAAATAAAAATAATAATGTTACATAATTAAACAGTGTGTGCTCGGTTTTGCCCACAGCTTTAAAACATTTCCATTTTTAATGTCACATTCTTGTCACACTTGGAAAGTCCTCAGTCTTACATTGATTCTGAAAACGGTTATGTATAGATACAGAATATCCACAGTTGTGAAAGATTACAGATCAGTTGTCTCTAGTATAATAGTCCAGATGTATTAATAAAAACAACCACATCATGTAATGTGGTAACCTGTGGATAAAATGTATTATAATGATTCTTCAAGTTCCAACTGCATTGAGATAAGCTACTCAGTACATCCATCCATTTTTTTTACCTGTCCACACAAAGACAAACAACCACGCATAATCACAGTCACACCTTGGGAAAATTTGGTGTGTTCAATTAACCTAAAATGTATGTTTTTAGAAGCTCCTGGAGCTACTTGGAGAAAACCACAGAGACACAGGGAGAACATGTAAACTCCACACAGACAGGTACTGGTCCTCCGGGGACTCAAACCGAGACCTGGTACCCAAATCTTGCTGTGAGGCGTCAGTGCTTACCACAATACTGTACTAAGTTCAGAAAAACCTCAATATATTTAGGGGGGATGTTCATCAGGTATTTGTGTTTATCAGGTATGTGTTTAAATGTAGGTATATACATATCTTTGGATTGTATTATTAAACAATTTGAAAGAATCTTACATTTACAAAGATTTCATATGCACATTTGTACAGATTTATCATTACACGTGAAGCACAGATTTATCTTGATCTGCTTTTTCATGAGGAAGGTAATAGGAAGGTGTGCATGTTTCAGGAGAGGACCAAACTAGGTCCCAAACAGTATTTTGTCAGGAACCAAGCTAAGTGTCATCACAGGAAAAGTGTCCTTGAAGTGTGAACTGACTGCAAACATTTTTTTAAACCACCCTAAAACAAAACCAGAGCTTACCAGGTCCATATTGTCTATATCGGTTGTTTTCCTGCTATACAATCTGGGCCTTGTGGATGAATGAATTGTGAGGACTGTCTAAAAGGGGACTTGTCCTTAGATTGGGCCTTCGTGTGTGAATGTCAGACACACGAGAGCTGTTGGTTTCGCTGTCTTGATCGTCAGCATGCTCTTGACTGGCAGGACCGCCCAACCCTTCATCAACTTCATCCTCATCATATGTTACTGGAGGGTAACTGCAGCTCATAGCAGGGTTAAGGTAATCCTTAGTGATACTTCCTTGTCGTGAGCTCCCATCTGCTGGTATAATGATAGTGCCATTCAATTGTCTTAAAATCCCTGTTGACTGAATAGTAGGGAAGGTCGATTGCATGAGAGGAGGGTGTAAACGACATTCTTGCTGCAAAGGACAGAGCAGAAACACTTACTCATTGCATAATAGCCATCAGGTAAGTAAGAAAAGGTTAGTAAACTAGGTGAGAGGAATTCTACAGTTGGGTGAAATCAAGCTTGGACATGCCCAAAATCATGAGTGCAACATGACACACTTACCAACGACATAGTACTGTTTCTCACATATGTTTCCACTCTGAGCCGATTTTCCTCTTCTCTATCCAGAAGCCTATCTCTTCCCCTCCTGGAGTTGTTGTGCAGGACTGGCCTGCCCAGGGAGTCATATGGACCCCCGAGTCCCCTCCCACCTGATATAGTAGATCTGCTGTCACGACAGCGAGGATGTTCCTGCAAACAAAGAAAAATAGACTAAGATTATTATGTCCTGATATTATCCTCATTAGCAGTTTTTCCTTATTTTTACTTTTGTTTTCAGAATGAGTTAGTCTGGACACCTGATTTAACTACGAGAGGATCTTGGTAATGTTTGCTTTATGCAATTAGAATAAAAGTTACACTTTTAATCCTGTTGAAAGATTCCAAATATATTATTGTAATTTCTATTGCATCTCAGTAAAACAAAAAACATCTGTAAACAAACTAAAATGTATGACAGATATGTGCAAAACTCTTAGGTGGGCATAAAGTTAACAAACAATATAAAAGAAAAGACTGTTTAGATTAGGAACCCTTAGAAGAGATTTTGAGGAGATTTTATTTTTGTCTTAGTAGTACCAATAAAACGTTAAAAAATATTCTTTTTAAAACCAAACTGGTTAGTTTAATTGGTAAGTTATTGAAAAATATACTATTAAGTTTTGTAAATAGCTCAAATTTAAGCAGCAATACTTTTTTTTCTTTTTGACTGCTTTTTTCATTTGTAACCCTAATGATTCAACTGCTTTATAAAAAAGCCAGGCAAGTTAACTTCCCTTTTCAATTCTAAACTGTTCTTATGCTCGAGTTACACATTATGTTGACATGTAGTAAGTAAGGGTAGCATTGGGCATCCAACTGAAAATGTCCAACTATTAGTTTCAGCCCTATTAAGAGCTGATATGGAAAATATAATGCTCAAAGAACTGCAAGAGGACTTAAAGATAAACGTCCAGAAAAAAGAAGCCTAAAAATGTAACAAAGACCTCTGACAGTGACACTTCTTTTACATTTCAACAACTGAAGCTAAGAATTTAGCCAACTAATATGTTGAGAGTTAAGCTTCGTCCCAGGCCCTGGCAGTGAATGCAGATTTAGATAGATATGAAGCCTAACCCCGAGGGATGAAAGGCTTGTCCTCATCATTCCCTCCACTCTCAAAGGGATGCTCTCTTCTGTCTACAAATAAGGGAAACACAGAGGAAGAATAAGATCAAATACTTTTCAGATGAATGACAGTACAATGTTGAACTCTCATAATGACGGGTGCTGCTGAAGAAATGTTAATTGATTTTGCAGATAATTAAGTGATAGTACCATTCCTCTGGTATCAGTGCTGACAGAGTTCATCCTCCTGAAAGAAGCTTGCCTGGAGAGAGTGCTTATTTCATTCCTGTGACAATGAGATGGGCAAGAAAATAACTAGATTTACTTTCCATTTGATTTCCATATAATGAGTCTGAAAGTTTTTCAGTTTGCATATTTCTCAAAAATCTGTTCTAACATAAAGTCCTAAATTGCTTCATTCATTTCTTCACACTCAACAGGCCCTATAGAAAACCCCGAAGTTCCGTTTTATCTAATTTTATCTTAAAAAACATGCCGTCTCTTACTTCTTCTCAGTCAGTTCCCTCTTCAGCTTCTTGCTCTTGCGTTTGTGGTGACAAGTGAGTGTAATGATAACGATAAGCATCATGATCAGGAGCCCAGCAGCCGCTCCTCCCACAAAGATTGTCAACATGTTTTCAGACTCTTTCTCCTTCTTAGGGCTTTCTGTGAAGATGAGATCATCAGGGTTAGAAATATATACTGATACATTCTTACTGTTTACAGTCCTATGTGACATTTTGTTTTGCCTTTCCGATACTTACTCACTACAGTGTTCACCTGCATAGAGAATCTTCAGTTAATAAGATTAGAGCTGCTTTTATATTTCAGACACTAACTGAATGCAGCAGATATTCATATTAATATCCAGTAAATAGGCAAGAAAATGCAAGGTTGTTTTTTTTTCGGTAAGAACATTAAAATATTATGATGTACACTGTTCCATTTTCCCCCAAAACGCAATTACCAACCTATACAAGGTTCCATCTATCATAATACATCAATACATGATAACTTTCACTCAAAAAGCCAAGTTACTTCATAACTTACCCCTAAGATGAACATTCAAATGCTATTCTTTCACATAAGCATGTTGCAAACTATTTCTGATGTCCGGCTTTTTAGGTGTATTAAAAAGCAATTATTTGTAGGTTGAGACACCGTAAAATAGAGTAAAATTCTCATCGGGCATTCTCAATAATGGAAAGACGAAAGAAAAACACAATGATGAGCTGCAGAAATTTGCACCAGCTGGCGGTGGATAGAATTAGAATTTGGACCCTGGCTCCAAGGTACAATGCACTACCGTTTACTTTTCTAATAATTTGATTGATTATAAATGGCTCAACAGATTCTTCAAGGCCATCCATTAGTCAAATATCCCTAAAAAAGAACTTAGTCCTTCTATCATAAGAAATTTCAACAATGATTTTGACACTAATAATTTGTTCTTTTTTATGTGAGAGGCTTTGAGTCAGCCACAGTGTGCAGGTTCTGCACTTTTAATGTACCACGCAAAATTACTGTGTTTTATAGTCAATACAAAGTTCCCGTTGACATTACAAACAACTCAAAACAACTCATCAAAAGAGCAGATACATACTATACCTCTCAAACGTATCTCCACCTCAGCCTTTGCTTTTCCCACTTCATTCACTGCTGTACACTGGTAGATGCCTTCATCTGATTGGTTGAGAGGCTTCCCAAAAACAAGAGTCCCATTAGGATGGGAGACAGCACATTCTGGCAACTTTTCACCGATTCTTTAAGCAAAACAACAAATGCGCAAAGTTACAAGACAAAGCTGACAAAATACCCTTAAAAGATTTTTAAACAGTATTTCAATTGTACTTTTTTTAAAAAGTTTGTCAGCGTCTTCAAATAAACAGATAGTATTGCTGCATCTCAAATACTTGGTTAAAGTGGCTTTTCACAATTGAGAGAAGGGAGATAGAAAAACAATTTTCTTCATCATCTAATCCTTTCCAGAGGTTTCGTCAACCAAAAAAGAAGGTTTACAGTTTTGAGAAGACTGAAGCAAGATGACCTTTGGTGAAAGATAGACGTCAAACAAACTCATTCATTGGATATGTCAGTGTAACACTTCCCGTTTTGCATTTTTTAAATTAGGTTTAGATATGTTGTTTACATTAAAAAAACTTTTAACTAAATGTATCAGCAGAGTTTGGAAAAAGGAAAACCCAGGAGAAAATCCCCATGTCGTTTGCAGCTGAGACATAACTGATCCTTTCAAAGATCATACTGAAATACAACTCTACACTGGGATGTGGGCTACCATAATGTCTCACCTACCTAAAATCCACTGCAGATTAAGTAGCAATTAGCAATAATTAAAGAAGCGGGGAAGAAAATTGACTAAAGACATAAATATAGTATATTAATAGTCCGTGATGAAAAGGGATGTGGTGCTAATCTTAGCTGTTTATACAAAAAACGAGCTAATCATACTATGTGAACTGAACACAAGAAAGGTTACTTTGTCATAACTGACCAGTACAGTGTCAGCAGTTATATGCTAATGCATTATTGTTTTATTTTTTTGTTTTAACAGAAAGTGTGTAATAAAGTCATTATGTACGTAAAGTACAGTATATACGTTTTTCCTCCCATCGTCCTTTAAAGGCTGATCAAAATAATCATGCTTTAAAAATGTAAATAAAATCAACGTCAGCCTTTTATACAAATAGAAACATACTTTTAAACTACCTTCTGTGGTGCCAAGTGTTGATGAAAAGTGTGGTTTATAATTTCAGTGATTCAACTAGCTTCTGGGTGCATTATGAGGAAACTCCATTTTACATATCTGTCAATAAATATTTCAATATCAAAAACAATTCAATGGTGTTTTATTTGTTTCCCTTTTCTCTAATCTGTATTTTAAAGTCTTTCCTTATATTTTCCTTATACTAATAGAATTCTGTTAGATATTTTCAATAGATAAATCAGGTGACTCAGGATTTCCACAGCTGTTGAGAGAAATAGCTAATTTGCCATGTGACAAATTGAACTGAAAACTGCTTAACATCTAATGTTTGCCAGTGAACAACCCATAAAACCAAAAGCATTACAATTTCCACAGTGCACTCTTGTTGCTGCCAATTCTTATATGTGAAAAGGAGGAACATTCACTTTTTACATTTCACAATAAAACCTCCCACAATTCTACATGCTTTCTCTTCCCTCTTTTACCTTCCTCCACCTCCTCTGTTTGGCTGCCTACTTCCATTGCTTCACCTTTCTGTATACTTGTCATCTCTTTAATTTTCTCTCCCCCGTACCCCCTCCTTCGTGTGAAACTGTCTCGCCTGTCTGCTTTCGGCACAGGCCGCAACATGACACTGTGACATTAGCATTACTTCACCTGCTGCCTTCATGACAACAGGTTTGCCTGCTCGCTGTTCCACTCAGAAGAGGTTGGTAGTAGAGATGTGGACTTCCTGTGTGTAGGTAGCATGGGCCTGGTGAGCATAACTCACAATGACTTCTTTCCCAAGGTGTGTGATCATCAAGCTAAAACAACTGATAGATTTTTATAATCTTTAAAACTCTATCAGCCAAAACTCCCCTTGATGTCCACTGTCACGTCTCATAATTTAATGGGAGCTATCACTGCTTCAGGGTCTTGTTTCATGACAAACGTTTTTCTTATGGCACCACACCCAGAGAATATTTAATTCAACAAAGAAAATAGCTTTAAATGGCAAGTCAGCCATGTGAGTCAAATCCCCGTATGAGTTTAAAGGAGGGGAGGAGTGTGCTGCACCTTCTATGACACAAGCAATATTCAAATCTGTCAGTTTCCATTCAGGCAGCAGGATTCGGAGGTGACAGTGTCAGGACTTGTTTGATTAAGTCAAGTGGAAAGGGTGTCTTTATTCCCTGTTATGCTGTCAAAAGTTTTTTAACCTAGGTTTGATTCTGAAATAAAAAGTAGGTGCTGTGATGTGGGATTTATTGTGTCAACATAGCAAATATTAAATACATGTATTTTATTGACTACAGACACTTGAAGAGGAGCAAGAAATTAGATTGCCTTATTTTCATTGTATGCTTTTTGAGATAACCAATTAATGTTGCTGTCACTACTATCAAAAAGAAAATAAAGAATTTAAATAGACCAATTCCCAATATTTTACATGTTAAACTGTAAAATATATCGTGTATTTCCAATCTGGTTATTCACAGTTGGCTGACCAGGGAGCTAAAAAATAAATAATAAATCAGATTTAAACCCTAACTGTTAAAAAATTATTGGTTTCATTAAAGTGAAAGTTCCAAGAAAATGAATTGCAACCAAACACTTCAGACAGGCATCTGAGCATAGGTCAGACAGTCAAAGAGGCAGTGGTGCTTTTGTACCTGATCCAAGTGACACTGTGGGGTTTTGGATTTCCTTCACTCATACACCTCAGGGCAGCATTTTCCAAACCAACATACCAGTCTCCATTGTACCCAGACACCTCTGCATGTGGAGGAACTGTAAAGATGAACAGTGATTTGCCAGCTTTGTTTAAATGAATTCATGTTAATGACAGAACACAGCTCCAATCATCCTATTTTTCTTGTTTCACCCCCCCTTGCTGTAACTTTAGGAACACTCACAGTGTACCACCAGGTTGTTTCGAAGCCTCTGCGGGGCACTTAAAGCCGGATGCCGGACTAGACAGTCCAGCTTCTTGCCATTCATACTCCTCAGTGGCTGCAGGGAGTAGAGTGTGGAGACTGCACCACTGTCGGAGGATCGGTTGACGGAATGGCCATCTAGTTCTGTGTCCCAAGAGAGGAGGGGTGGTGGTCGGGCCACAGAGCGACAGGATGCAACCTGCTGATACGACTGTCCCTCCACTACAACCACAGGATCCAAGGAGGTAATAGGCTTGGCTGAAAGGGGAAAAGTAACAGAATGTGATTAGAGTATAGAAAATAATGATAATTCTATATACATATTCAACAACTAAATACATTTAGAGACTTAAAATAAGTGTAATGGTGCTTTTTACTAAGAGTGATTTGTTCCACATTTAACAAAAATTTACAGTACAATTTATATGATGTTTTGGATTTTTTTCCATACAGTTTTTTAATCATTATAGAGTCTTATGTTTCTGTCTACCTTTACGGTATATAAGTTATATGATACTATTATAAGATATTTAATTCCCTACAAAATAACTAAACTTGTTCATGAATCAGCCAACATTTTGCAGTCATTTTGCATCCACTGAAAAACATTCCCAGATTTTAATCCCTTTATCACTGCTACCATCAAATAAATAAGAAACAGCTGTAGCAGATGAGGAAAAGTTCGTATGGACTACTTAGGGTTATAAAGATGCCATGATCAGGGGCTTAGCAGGGGTGGCATAAAATACAGAAGTCAGACAATTTTTTCTTGGAGATCCTACAGGATCATTGGCAGATTTTTTGTTATCGTTATCTCAAAAGGAGAGCTCAAGTTTGTAATTAAAAGAAAAATCTAAGTGATAAGGTGAGGAGAGAGAAAGAAAATGTTTAGTTGTTGCTACATTATTCATTATGTTTTAAAATGTCTTTGCAGTGTCAATGTCATATTAGCATGTCAGTTGCAATATTTTTGAATGTTCATATATCTCATTCTTCTTTACTTAAACATGTTGCTTATGCTATGTTAACCTCCTCATACTTTACAGCTGAGGGGTATCGACTTACTCCACACAATAAGTGACATTTTTCTCTCAAAGTTGCCATATGGGAAGGTACTGATGTGGCAGATGTACTTCCCCTCATTAGAGACTTGAGTGTTCATGATGACCAGAGATGAATCCACAGTGGGTTCATTGCTTTTGAAGCGTACATGTTGCACCCATGTCCCGAATGCTGCATACAGAGAAGGGTAGAGCAAATGAGACAGAGGCAGCCACAAGGGTGAGAGTACGACAAGCATGTGGGTAAAAAAGTGAATCCAAAATAAGAATAAAAATCCAGGGAACTCCAAAAAAAAAGACTGCAGGGTTTCATTTGTCACTCTTAATCCCATGCTATACATAGCATAAAATACATTCTTAGCCATCAGTTTAACACCTCTCACTTAAAAAATGACTACAATAAAAAAAAGAACAAATATAAACTTGCTGGAAGTTATTCAATTCCAGCAATTCAGTTCCTCAAAGGCTTAAAAGTGTCCCTAGGTAAAAATTGGCATTCACAGTTGTCTCATCAAGCTTTTAAACCTTTTCAAGTGAGGAAAAAAAGCCCCCAGACAGCACTTGTAAATCAGAATCAGAATCAGAAATACTTTAATAATCCCAGAGGGAAATAATTTTTGTTACATGCTCCATAAGCAAAACAAAGGCATATACATATACAATCTTAATAGTGTCAATGATTAAGGTTGTGCCTCTGCCTTATGGACAACCCTCCTTAGACGATTTGCGGGCTCTTCAGGACATATTAAAAGACTGGCACCAAACCATTGAGGAGGAGACTGACCCTGTGATGAGGATCCAGGTCTTTGATGAGATTTTGGACCAATTATTCAATCCAAACCTCAGCTCATCTCGCTGCCTAAAGTCCCGGCTATTAAGTAGCTGGTCTTGGAGATCTATGCAGCAAAAAAAAAAACATTTTGCACCTAATAGCATCTGGGTAAGTGTGGCCATTGGCTCACACCTGCAGCCAGTTCAAGAACTTTGTATTCAACGTTGCCAGGTTGACTTGCCCAGTGCCAGATGATTTCCTTATTTTCTTGTTCCGCTGGTTCTGAGCTGCTCACATGTTTCCTTGTGTCTATGCTTAGTAATTCCATTCCATTTGGTTCAAGCTTTTGCATTTCAAACCATTTCTGTCTTTGAATTTGTGTTTTTTTATTTTTGCAGATCTCCATTCTCTCTCAGAGTGCTTTTTCCCGTGAGGCCTGCACAACAGTTTCCAGAACAGTATTTACCAGTTTTGTCAACTGGCAGCATTTTAGGTTGATACTTTTTCCCGTTTTCGTTGTACTTTTTTCATGTGTATTAAGAGTGACCTTTAGTTACTTTTTTCCCAGAATCTTTGTTTGAATTTGTACCCTGCTGTTTAGCAGTGATTTTCTCAAATATAGGAATTTATATTTTTATGAGATTCTGTTTTGTTCCTCCTGAGTCCACACAAGTGAATCCAGAACTTCTGCAGACCATAACAGATAATTGACAAAGAAAGAATTTCTTGTACTGAAGTAATTTGATATCATCTTTTTAAAAAACACAAGATAAAAGAGCAGAAGAGAATAACAAACTGTAGGTCACAATACCAGTTAACCTACCTGTCTGTTCATTTTCCCTGTTTGCAATGATGATTTGATCCTTGGTATTATCAGATTTTTCCTTGAACCAGGTGACCTGCACCACCACATCGCTGCCAGTTGGCTGGTATTGACAGGGCAGGATGGTCTCTTCTTCACCCAAGGAGTTTAAAGACTGTGGAGTTTGACCCACAAACTTTCCCTGTGTCACTGCCACAAACACAAAAAAATGTAAATCTTCCTACTAAAAGATTTATTATGTACAGAGAGAAGAAGAGATAGAAGAAGAGATCAGTAAGTAAAAGATTTAAAAGATTAACTCAGGAAATCAATTCCTTGTTTAATGGCACAGATAAATCATTTAAAACATGACCGTGTTAAGGAGCACAGGAGGAATTTTTATGACACAAACTGAGGACCGAAAAGGTGGAGGAAGAAAACTGTCTGGTAGAGAGCATTGGGGCAAATTAAGATATGTCACCCAACTAGTTGCACGAGGTAAGGTTTTGAAGCAATGTTTAGAAGAGTATTCAGTGTCTGGACTATGAAAACAGTCACAGAGGCCTCAGAATTTTGAATGAAGTCTAAACACACAGCATGTCATGCAGTTCACACAGCCACATGGTAGTATTATGTATAAAAAACAGAAACAACCAGTGTTTGAAGTTGTTTTTCCTTTGTTACTTTTTCCTTCCCTTCTTATGTCCGAGCAATGCACCAAAGTTGTTGAACCCACCCATGTGCATTGAATGATTAAGCCACGTGAACTTGCTTGAATCAGTTAGCAGGATATCATTTGTGAACATGTGGCTGATGCCAACAACTGTAATGCTTGGCCCTTATGCATGTCATATTTATGCAGCTGTTGACATCACGTTTGTGCAGGTGATTGATATGTTTTATATGTTGCGTAATGGCATGAAAAAAACAAAAAAAACATAGTATTACAAATTTTAAAAATTGATGTTGCGATACATCATAACATGATTTTTTGGAGTCCTATGCATGTTAATGTTATTTTTATGTTGATGTATTTAGCAGATGCTTTTATCCAAAGCGACTTCCCTCAAATGCATTCATTCCAATAGTTGCTTAAAAATTTCTGACCAATGACGGTGGAAAGCATGGTTGTGTGGTGGTTAGCAACATTGCCTGATAGGAAGAGGGTTCTAGGTTCATATCCCATGGGACTGGGGGCATATCTTTGTGGAGTTTGCTTGTTCTGGGTAGGTTTCTTCCAGTTACTCAAGTTTCCTCCCACCATCCATGAAACATGCACGTTAGGTTAAACACTATATTGTCCCAAGGAGTGCGTATGATTGTGTATGGTTGTTTGTCTCTGTGTGGCCCTGTTATGGACTGGCAAGCTTTAGGTTAAAAGCTATTGACAACACACTGATGAGCAAGTCTAATACAACTATTAATATAGTCTAATATTGTCTCTTATGAAAAGCCAAAAAGGTAATACTGCTAAGTACAATACAACATACCTGATAGTCAAATGGAAGCGAAGAAGATCAAGTTCTGTCTTGATCACTGATGCCCTAAAGTAACTTTCTTTCTGAATGCTTTAACGTACAGTTAATGTCACTTTTATGGACAGTTCCAAGCTTTTTTACACATGATAAACTTAATCAGGGCTATGTAATAAAATGACAGTGGCTGAGGTAAAAAAAAAGGAATAAGGGTGACAGAAAATTGATGGATGGATGGAAAATTGATGGATGGAACTTAGCATGTTGAAGCAACACAAGAAACTCAGTTGTTTTCATTCTTTTTGACTAAGTCTGACGACGTGGATGTGATTTGAGGGCCAACGCGATCATCTTTTAAAGTGTGAGAGACTGAGTTATTAGATATTTTGGTTCGATACCTTGTCTTTGAAAAGGTGCCATGGTGTGATTCATGATTTACCATCAGACCTGATGAGTGTACATTGAAGACAGTTCTGTTTTTTTCCCAACGTGCATGTTTTTGCCAGTTTGCAACCCTGAGTTTTAAGATTACTGTGGAATCCGCCTGTGCTGGATGACAAGCATTACCCCAGTTTAAACTGCCTTTAGGGGTGGACTAGCAAATGTTTTTAACACCATACTTGTATCTTTTATTGTGTAACATTATCCTGAATTTTGAATATTCTGTCACCAGCACCAGCAAAAGTCTCTCTGAGTTAGAAATCAAGTTTATTTTGTTATCTTACCTTGTGAATATCCAAAAGATGTGTTTAATATTTATCAGTTGTGTGTAAGCTGGAAATTGTTGATTTGAACAGTGGGCTAAAAGTGGTGTGGTTAACCTAAGCTATGACAGGCAGTTAGCCGAGGCCCAGCAAATAGCTTCTGGCTGCCAAGAAGTTAAAGTAAAGTTAAAGTAAAAGTTTCCGCAAAGGCAGTTGTTTTCGGGTGGCTAGGAACAGGGTTTCAGGTACAGACCTTAGTAAATAACATGGCTGTTGCTGCTAACCATCAGGAATCAACATGACTATATGAGGGATGTGGGTTGGGCCAAATTATCCATCCATGCATTTTCTGAACCGCTTATTCCTGAATGAGGGCTGGGGTACTGCAATATTCAATTGCCAAGAAAATGGTCATCCAGTACCCACATATAGACATACAGCCATACATACTCACTCCTATGGGATATTTAAAATGTCCAATCAACCTAACCTGCAGGTTTTTCGACAGTGGGATGAAGCTGGAGTATACCCACATAGATACAGGGAGGACATGCAAATTCCACACTGTAAGGTCCTGGTTCCACCAGGGACTTGAACCCAGAACCCTCTTGCTGTGAGACAATGGTGTTAACCACCATACAACCGTGCCGCCCCTGGGCCAGATGAGCCTAAAAACAGTTGGAGTTGGTTTTGAAGCAACAGTCGCACACGCCTGCTAAGAGAGTTCCTTGAACTGGGAGGGGGATTGATCGCTGGCAACTTGTTTTTCTTGAAATATCACACAACACCTCAACTGTTTTGTTTTCTTCTAACAGTCCTAATCAGGCTATCCTTTAGCAGGCAACCTGTCCCAAATCTTACAGAAAAACGCTCTTGAATTGGCATGACAAGCTGTTGGACTACAGGAAACCTCTTTGTCACCATCAGTTTTAACAAACAGAAAATTACCTAAAAAACCAATTCAATTGCTCCCATCACATTGAAAGCTGAATAGTGTAGAAGTTAAGAATTAGAGATATTGCATCTGCACAATGAATCATTAATTGCAAGACCAGACTTCAAATAATGAAAGGCTTTTCTTACCCATCTGTGGGACACAGAGAAAAAGCAAGAAGCTGTTCAGCAGAGATATCATCCTCCACAGCAGGTACTGCTAACTCTTTAGAAGTCTGGGTAATTCCAGCACTGGAATAAAGCTCATTCGTCCATGTAATAACAATAAACTCCAAAATAACAGGTCAGTTTGAAAGCATGAGGTGTCCTGGTGCCTCGTGGAGCTGGATCATCCTTGCTATTGCTTTATTCCTCTAAGATCTAAATCCTTGCCAACGTAGCTATCCAGGAGGTAAGTTTTGTGGCAGTCCTGCTTAATATGCAAGACCATCCAAATTTGTATTTCAGACCAAAAGGATAGGTGCAGTGTTACCCGTTTATGAGTTACACCTGTTTGAGCAACACCTCCCTCTCCCCCTCCCTCTCCCTCTGACTCACTCTCACACACGCATATAGACACTAAAGTCACTTAACCGGTTTGTATTAGGTACATGACAGTTATTTGCGCGTCTTTACTTGCTTTGCATAGTGGAGAGGAAAGCAAAAAGAAGGCACAAAGAACCTCCTCAAACCCCACCTAATAACATAGACTCGACATGATAACTGCAAGATTTACAGAAAAAACATGTAGTGGAAGGACATTATGTCTTTTGAAAGGCCTATCACAGAATCTCAGTAAACATTGTCACAACCTAAAATGCAACACTTGTTAGTTTAATCTTCTATGTGTGTGTCATGGTACACTAATCCATACTGATTTATTCACAAATCCAAGTCCACACACACAATAGATATTTACTAGCTACATAGGAAAAGTTGAATAACTGTGAAGGAATGGTAATTTCATTTAACAGTGTGATAAGCTAAAATAATGATGTTTTAAGGAAATCTCAGTTCAAACTCCAAGCAGCATTTTACTTATACAATTTTGTGATGTATATACGAAATATTTAATAAACTTTGTGTGTACATATAACAGCTTTTGAAGTTTTTCCTTTTTGTTTTGCAAGCACAGAAAGAAAAAAATACAACAAAGATTCCATCACTGCCATCCTGTGGTGATTAGGAAAGACTGCTGGTTTTTCTGTGAAAAGAGAATAAGAAACATCGAGTCCCTTCCCCTAACACCCCAGTCATCTACCATCTTACAGAAACATAGACAAATAAGATTTTTTTTTCAAAGATCATTTTTGGAGTTAGACAATATTAGCCTTTGAATGACTAAAAACATAATCAAACTTTGTGGTACATAATTGCTGTCAAATTTCACACAAAAAAATGAGCATGTTTGAAAAGGCTTAAAAAAGAAAAGTCTGTAACATATGGACTAGGCAGTATTTTGACCCAGGTCAAACCATGATGATTAAAACCTACTTATATCAAACATATCCAAAACCTGATAGAATGAATGAAATAAAGAATGAAGTATATGCAGTGGAACAGAAAAAGTATCTTAAACCACCGGCAGAGCTATTTTAAAACGAGCTAGTCGTGTGGCAAACTTCTCTTTTTCTGTTCTAACTGGGTACACGCTGCAGTAGCACATATGGGAAATAAACCATGTAAAAAAGCAGGGTATGATATTTGATACTTAAATACAAGCATAAAAGTATTTAAAAGATGATTGCACTTGATCTCATCACTTCTTCATGCCAATAGTTTCATAGGTGTCCTGGGAATGAGGCGTCAAACCCTGAGGGGATGACAAGGAGATAGGGAAGATCACTTTGGTGCACTCCATGATATGTTACGTCAGCTTACAACACTCTGCTTATCTCCATCACAAAATGTACTTACCGTGTATATGCCCTCTTCAACATACTGATGTAAAGACAAAAAAAGCGAGAAAATATATGTAGTTAGTTATGAGGAAACTTTTTCAAACAAAAGATCATTTCTGTTTTTTACTACAAGCCAAAAATGGCTGAGATAAATGTATGAAAAATAATACTTTAAATATGTTTCTGTCAGGCATTATTGAAAAGTTGCTTAGAGCAGAAGTCACTATTAAATTCTGTGTGATGAGAATGTGCAGTGGTCGTCTCAGCAAAGGAAACGAAACAAGAGCTGAGTCAACCACAGACACTAAGCTTTACACGTATATACATAGACTTGATGTTTTCAGCATTGGTCCATTGAGGTTTGACTTGACCAGTGAGATTGTTTACCCTCAATTTGTTTGTTCCCTGTCAACTGAAACTCAATGTCGTGCTGTGGTATCGTACATGCCTTTGCTTTCTACATGAATTCAGGCCCTTGTGTTTATTTTTGACACATTTGAACCACTATACTTACCTTGGACTTTCCTTTCCCGCTCTTTGCCTCTCGAGCACTGCAGATCTGGAGAGAAATACGTACATTTAATTATTTATTTTCAAATTCATATACTAATTACTCCACATTTATAGTGTTGAGGCAAATAAGCTTCATAAAGCTTACATTACATTAATGTTTTAGAGGGGTATATCAGATTTTCAGTTGTTGATGAGCAGTAGATTTTGGTTTATGCATGATTTGATTTAGAATTAAACAAATAAGTTGTTCACAAAATGTGAAGGCCCCAGGGTGGAAAAAGAACTGGTGGAGAAAAATATCAACAAGATCTGAGAAATTACAACTCAGAAATAATTACATTATTATCTTGCACACTTTGAATACTTCTAATAGTATATAAGATCATACATATAGGGTATATTTTCTTACAAATGATTTTCAAAAGTAGCATACCAGCTTTCTGGAATACCTTGTACATTTAAGAACTGCAGAATAATAACATCCCATAAGTTCTATTTTTTTTTTAACTTGAACAGGAGGTGCAGAAGAGGGAGTTGTCAATCTTGTGATCTCCCTACAGAGATTTAGAGGAAGAAGGAATATAATAATAAGGCTTTCGCTTGCAGTTGTCAATTTTTTAATGCACACTTCACTTTTCTGAGAACAAATCATTTTACACTCTAGCGTGGATGATTTGATAGAACAGCCTTTGCTTCCAGTCATTGAGAGCACCATTTCTCTTTATTCATCATGTTCTTGAATACTAGATACAGGTTTGTTAAGAAATATACGATGCAAACCTTAATCCTGCAGTAAAGAGCAGTCAAAATGATGCCATATAGAAACAGAACGCCATCAAGCACATAGCAGATCTCAGGCTCGGAGAGGGCAGCTGTGAAAAGAAAAAGAAAACAGAGAGAAATCTATTAGGAAGGAAATTTTTAAAAAGTTACATGGTTAAATATAACTGATTATAAAAAATAGCCTATTATTAACTACTATTACAACAACCTTTTTTAATAAAATTGCAAAGAGCAACTATTGACTTCTACTTTAAACAGAGTTAAAAATGTATTTCAGTCATGGTAGTCCTTTACTGCATATACATCTACAAACAACATACTGCAGCTGTTCAGGGCAGACTATAATGTATAAGAACATAGTGTAAACAGATGGAATTTGCAGGTTTTCTTCAGGTACTCTTTTCTGCCCACCGTCCAAAAACATGCATGTAAGGTACCTGTGTTTAAATAGTCCCAAGTCTTAGACTGAACATTTATGTTTTTTCTGTGTGGCCCTTGTGGACCCTCGACATTAAGGGTGGATCGCCTTTGTTGGGAATGTTTCCAATAGGACTAAATTGCATCAAATGTGGGTATTGAAAATGGTGCTCCTGTAATGAAGATCAAGATGTAGAGAACATGTCCCCTGTACCTCCACTACATACTCTGGAGCAAAACTATTTTAATTTTTCATGTAAGGCACGGGAAGTTTACCACAATGAATTTCTTTTTTTCAGTAAATTCTATGAATTTATTCACTCCTCTAAAATATTAGATCACATGATGATTTTCCAAAAATTGGACTCACAGTCCACAAAGCTTTGGTCACACTCTACACACACGGCTATGTTTTAGAATCATTGGTTCTGACTAAACCAAAATGTTTATAATCAGAAAAGCATCAAAAGTTTATCAATTTAGACACTGAAGTGCTGCACAAAAGTGGCGCGCTAACTGCATTACAATTTCAGAGCAGCGAGGAAAAAAATAAATGGAAAAAAAACCCTCCTAAATGAACTTTTAGTGACAGTAATGTCTGTCTCATATGCAAGTTTGTGTTCCAACACATTTTTATAATAAAATTGGGTCAAACAAATTCACTGAATTGTTCTTGCACAAGTGGCTAAAAAACATCTACAAAGTTTCAATATATAAGGTTAGTAGAAAATGCATTTGAGACAGGATGTTCATGAGAAGTGACTCAACTGTGCTGCTAAAGTGGCCTTACACCAATGCGTGTGCCCTCCACCGCAAGAGCCTAGAGGGTCAGTTTCTCTTTTCACAGGAACTCTAAAATGGTGACTGCATCTCTTCTACCTACATGCAGAACGAGGCCAAATATAATCAGATGATCTCTTCGTTCTATGCCAACATACTACCACCTCACAATAGACTCTTAAAAAAAATATACCTAGAAATCTACATTTCTTAGTTTGGTTAGTTTGAAGAATATATAACTTAGCACTATTCTGTTTATCTGTCAGTTCCCTTACCTAAGATATAAATGTATAAATACATATATGCGTATAGAGAGAGAGAGAGAGAGAGAGAGAGAGAGAGAGACAGAGAGAGACAATAACTCACCAGCTCTTCCATAACACATCCAAAGGGGAATTGCCACATAAATAGGGCTCCTGCTTAACACAGTCATGATGATACAGGCTTGGCACAGATAACCGGGGATACTCCAGCAGTCAGCAAGCACAACAACTTGATCCTGCGCTTTCTTTGAGCTCTGGTTAAGACATGAGTATTGCACACCTCACATCTAAGAGGAGGAAGCTGTGGTCTGCGCTTTAAGTCCATTTGTCTCATATCTAGTCAGACCACTCCCCCTTTAACTCTTAACCCGAAGAAAGTCACACCACTGACGCTTTTGTGTAATATAACATTTATTGTTTATTTATTGTTTATTATACATTAATGATTATAAGCAGAGTTAGCTGTTGAAAACAACTACAATGTCAGAACAGGAAGAGAGCCAGACTGATGGATGTGTGAAAATGAAAGAACTCTCCTCTTCATTGCCAACATTACGTTAACGGTCAACCTCACCAAACACTATATCCTGTGTCCCTGTGAGAGGAAGATGAAAAGAACACTGAATATGATAAAACTTCAGACCATTTTCTGTATTTACACTGTAAAAGAACAAAACTATTACTTACCAATAATGGCCACCACATCAGCTAACATGTGTCCTTTGGACATTTTATCTAGACCAGCCTAGAAAAAAACAAACACATACCTTGAGAATACCTTACTAAATTTTAAAAAAAGGGAAAAAAGAACACCGGTTCTATAACACCTTGGAATATAAAGTTAATGTAGTGAATTTAGTCTTAAGGGTAAGCTCTTAGACTAGCTAAATTATTTATAAATTATGTGTTTAATTTTGAAGAGTCTTGTGAAATTTTAAAAACGTACCAAATGAGCGAATCCAGGAGCTTTGATTTTGCAGCGATATGGCCTACTGGTGCCATCTGACACCAAATAAACACCAAACTCCCCCTGCAAATGCCACAAACACATACAGTCAAATAAGCATAATTCACCCAAGGTAATAATGTAGAGAATTTAATGACAAATTACCCAAAAAATAAAAAAATAAATGAATCTTAGGTAAATAAAGCAAAGTGGGGACGTTCCATCACCTTAGGTGCCTCAACAGCTGTGTATGTGGCCCCTGGTGGCACCTGATAGCCCTCTGTGTACAGTTTGAAGTGGTGAATCAGGGACTCCATGGAAGTCTGAAACGACAAGCATGAAAATAAAGCATCGAAGATAATTTTTTTTTTAAAAACATTGAAATGTGACTGAACTTGAATCTGTTCAAAGAAAATATTTCTAAGATAAACGTATTCAATTTTTCAGAAGAACTATCTTAATGATATATATATATATATATATATATATATATATATATGTATATATATACATATACATATGAAAGAGGTGGCTGTTAAATAGGGATTTAAAAAGGTGATAGTAAGAACTCCTATTCACCTTCATCTCAGATCTCTTGGGTGGGGCCACTTTGGCATCATCTACTTTTATTTCCCCCTCTGGCATCTTGTTGAGTGCCTGGAGCATGATTCTTAGAGACTGCCTCATTTCCTCAACTCTGCACAGGTACCTAAAGAACATGGCATAATACAAATGCAATTATGACATTCCACATCCAGACATCATAATTAGCTCCTATAAATAAATAAGTGTGAGCATTTAGCAAAACAGATCCTCTCAGCTTGTGATTTCTGGTAAAAAACTGAGACGGTAGTCTTTCACCTGTCATAGCAGTCTCCATTGGATCCAATTGGAACATCAAACTCTACTTCATCATATTTGTCGTACGGCTGAGACTTCCTAAGATCCCACTTGATTCCTGAACCTCGCAGCATCACTCCACTGTCACAGGGATGAGTCGAAAAGGCACAAGATCGCATTCATACAATTACTGTCTCCTAACAAACAGACTAAATTAGTCTGAGCAGCTTCTTGCTAAATATATGTTAGTTTGTCATGTCACTACCTGAAACCACAGTTGAGGGCATCCTCGGCAGTAACAACCCCAATGTCCACAGTGCGGTTTTTCCAAATACGATTGTTAGTTAGCATCTGTATAAAGAAAATAATGTTTAATTTCATTGCTGGGATTTTATTTTGTTGTAAATGCAGCCATTTACCTCTTCCACTTCATCAATTCGCAAGGAGAAATTCTTGCACCACTCATAGATGTCATCCATCAAACCAAGGGGTAGATCCTGGAACACAGTGAAGATGAGATCTTTTCTACTTTAATTCACGCAATCTTTAGACAGCAGGTCCTTATGCAAAATTCCAAATCTGATCCACTCTTTTTTGGATGGTTTGCACAGTTATTCTTATCAAAGTGGTTTACTGAAGTCTTTGTAGAAGAAAGTATGACAAAACCTTGTGTATCATTATTTTAATTTGCTTTATTTGTCCCTCTCGCAAATGCCTCTGAAAAACATCAAAGACCCCAAATGAAAGTGAACTCAGTTGAATTTAGGATTAAAAAAAAGAAAAAATTGCTTATTATAATCAAATAAAAATTGGAGAAAGGGAAAATAAAAATTATTATTAGTGATTCAGTGATTTCTCCTACCTGATGGACTCCACCAGGCCTGATGTATGCTGCATGCATTCTGGCTCCCGACACCCGCTCGTAAAACTCAAACATCTATGAGGAAACATATAAAAAGGTTTAACAGGAACAGAACAACCTTGCTGTCTAAATTGAATTTTCTTTTCAGTCATAGCAGTCACTAAAAATTTCTCTCCCTCTAACTCTAGGAAATTAAATTATCTGATTTACGCCTTTAGGAGATTACCAAAAACGATTAACCAGGCACATTTTCACACAACAGAATCACCAAATAAAATTATGTTTGTTTTTGTGTGGTGGAAGGATACAAGATAACCTGGAGAGAACTCACACTTGCCAAAATGTATGTACATCTCCATGATATTTAAATAGATCTGCCATCATGCATCCAGGAAGCAGACATCTTAATCTATCTTTAAGATTAAGTTTTGTCTGAGGTGACCCCGACACATCCACCAATAGTTAGTGCTGAACACACATCTTTACTCAGTCTTAACTGGTGGCAGGCTGTTTGTCTAGAAGTTAAGGTCAGTGATGATTTATATTCTGGTGATAGTTGATCATACAGGACACTTGTGATGGCGGTTTTTGGAGTAGGCAGAGCTATACAAAATTTCTCCCACTTTAAAATATTCTTAAACAGAGATTTGTCATACAGTGTGATTTCTGAATATTTCATCTTAAAAGGGGCGTTGTACTGACCTTTTCCCTCTCTTCAAACATCCAAAAGAAGGGCGTCATGGCACCGATGTCCAGGGCATGTGTGGTGATGGCCATGATGTGGTTCAGGATGCGGGTCATCTCTCCATATAGAACTACGAAAATGGCCAAAACAACAACTCCCATTACCAATGATTCTCGTGACACGAAACTGTTCTCATAATTACTTTGCCTTTACATTTACAAGAGTAAAGAAATAAAAACATTTGAACGCATATCAAATAATGTAGAGGAGTTTAAGACAACAGACAACAAAATTGTTAAACCTCTAATCCACTGAGCACGGGGTGGAGCCTGGATGTTGAGCAGCTTCTCAACAGCAAGAGAGTATGCCTCCTCGTTACACATCATGGAAACATAGTCCAGACGGTCAAAGTAGGGGAGAGCCTAAAATAAAACGACAACAACAAAAAAAAAAATTAAACAAAAATTTAGAGATATTGACCAATTTCTCTGACAGGAACTGTTGAAGAGGTGAAGTGCTACCTTACTTTTTCACAATGTACGGGTTTTGTGTCAGTCAAAGAGTGCATTAAGTCACAATAATCAATCTTCAACTGCAATTTACATTAAGTTCATCTGTGTACCTGCAGATAGGTCTTGTACTCAATAAGTTTCTCAGTGCCACGATGAAGCAGTCCAATGTGAGGGTCACATTTCTTGACAGACTCTCCACTGAGCTCCAACACCAGACGTAGCACACCGTGAGCTGCAGGATGCTGGGGACCAAAGTTAATAGTCAAGTTGGACACATCCTTCTCTGCAGGAGGATCTTTGTCTGAAAGACAGAGAAAATGTTTTAAAAGATGTCAACAATAAGGCTATTTAGAAAAAGGAAAAAAAATAAAACTATGTTGATCAAATTGTTGTGTTGTTGTCATACAATTTCTAGGAAGCTGCGCCGTTGCAAACCCATGGCAATTAGCGGACTCCTTTTTTTAATATCCAACAATGAATTTTAATCTTGCAAGAAATTAGGACTGTTGATTTTTGACCACTTTGTAATGTTGCCCTTTATTCTAACACACTGAAATGACACTCTGCATAAAGAGTTTCAGGTGTTATTTTCTTATTCTTTTTCTGCAAGTATTACTTTTTCAGTTAACTCATTGACTGCCAGCCATTTTCAGAACAGAGAGTCGCTCACTGCCAGTTTTTTGAGAATTTTGACTGATTTTTCAAGAGCCACAGAATAGTTTGTGCTTTGACTATGTAAACACCGAACACACCAAAAGAAAGAGTAGACTCTCTTCTATCATCAGGAAAAAAGATTTTTTTTCTACCTTATTCCGTTCTTCTTCGACGTGCGTCTCACCGGCGCCATTTCTCTCATAGCGAACCATTGTGTTTGTTTTTATTAGCTTACAATCTATGCTAATCTCCCATCAAAAGTGGCACAGCTACCTAGAGGGTAAATTTGTTAGTCCATACTCTGTCTAGAAGCCGATATTTACGGAAAAACCTTCGCCGATCGTTCCCCAAGCCACTCGCATTGAAAAAAATAAAAGACGTCTATAGACGTCTTTGGCAGTCAGCGGTTGGATTTGAAAAGACGTCTATAGACGTCTTTGGCAGCGAATGAGTTAAATAGCTATACTCTCTTCTTGCTCCGCCCGTGTATCCAATGTTATTGTTGAAAAATATTCTTAGTCCTCACGTTACCTTATGTTCCTCAGTATGTATGTATATATATATATATAT
>JABUIW010000018.1:113658-145810 GCA_013363375.1 Menidia beryllina | reverse complement strand
TATATATATATATATATATACTGTATATATTGCCTTTATACTAATAGGTTTTTAGAAGATCCAATAAGACTAAAATCAACTTTTGTTCACTCTTGGCAGTGTAAAAGGTATATTACCCAGTTAGTTTAAAACTAATTTGGCTTAAAGTTTTTAACCTCTCCTTATGCGCATACCATTCCATGGGGGTGGTGTCCATTTCTCATTGACAGCAGTAGGGTACATCACAGCCCCAGCATACTGCTCCACCCATTCCACATCAGGCTGCCATTGCTTCTGCCTGCAAGAAATGTTCTCAACAATGAGTAAAACAAACTGTACCTGTTTACATTTGGCAAGCTGTCACATTAGCCCAGATAAAGGTAGGTGAAGTTTCTACTTGCAAGCTACCTACAAGAAACTCAGTTGACTCAATCTCATAAACTAACAAACAAAAAGCTATAATATGTAGCCGCAAGTCCTAAGATTGTTTTGTAAATAAAACATGTCTTACAACTTTCAAAATACTTTCAGCCCAACAATATCACTTGATAGTGAAGCAGAGAAATCACATTTAAAGATTTAATCAGCAAAGACAACAATATATCCTTGGATCATAGGCATAAATAAGGCTTTGTTTCTTCACATAAATCAAAGCAAAGAGGGCAAAGCTGTAACCCCAGATTTTACAAATGAGAAACCCTCCCATCATTATTATAAAAATAACCGTAAAAGGTTTTACATGACAAATATATTTTGTTAATTGATCAGTATATTTATTATATTCACGCTACTCTTCTACTTTTATATTTAAGACACAGAAATTAAAGCAAAATTCAATTAAGCGTGGTTTTCTACAGTGCAAGATCGTAACCAGTTAAAAACACAAACAAAAATTACATAAATAAGACATTTGCAGACCTACATAAGGCCTTGAAGAAACCTTAACTTTCAGACAGCAAAATACATACGAGCAATATTTGAAGCTATCTACTAGTCACTGAAAAGTGAATAGATTTCCTAACTTAATCCTTCACTTATCTAAACGTTGTAGTGACAAGCTGTCTGAGGTAATAAACGGCACACATGTATTATTCGGAAGGACATTAAAAGAAATTTTCCGTGTACTGCACGTATCATATACATGTATTTTTCGCTCAAGTAACAACTTTATCAGGGGTATGGTAGTTTAACGAGGGCAATATCGGCTAATATAGCTTCTTGCTAGCATTAGCCCTTTAGCATCTCTCATTATGATGAGCTCAAGCTGTAACAACACGTTAAAAATATGTCACACGCAGAGCCAGGTATTAGCCATTTATACCATACCTGTTCTGCAGCAGCGTACAGCCAGGGATCAGGTAGTTATTGTTTAATATCAATTTTGTTGAAGGACGTCCCAGCTTTGTCAGCGACCTCAACATTGTTGCCGCCATCTTGGCTGTTAGACAACCTATTGGCAATGACGTAAGAGGAATTATTTCAGTTTTTTCAGAGGCTCAGCAGGTTTGACTGCCACCTGCCGGTATGAAGAAGCCCCTTTCTTTAAGTCCGTCCGTCCTTCCATCCATCCAAATATTTTCTATACTGCTTATTCCCAATGGGGTCAGGAGGGCTAGAGCCTGTTCCGGCTGTCATTGGCCGAGAGGCAGAGAGCACCCTGGACAGGTTCCTAAATCTTTTTTATACTCAGAATTCCAACTCAGGGTCGCAGGGGTCATTGGGCAAGATACTGGGGACACCCTGGACAGATTACCTGTCCATCACATGGCATTTCTTTAAAAACTGAATATCCAAACTTCTTTAAGTACCAACCTATGTATATGGCATTCCTTATGTATTGTCCTATCAAATAAAATGCGGATAACTGAATCATATGTTTAATAGATAATACATTAATATATTCTTCATGTGTTTGTAACCATACAAAGTTAAAATAAACTTAATGAGTCTTCATTCATTCGAGTTAATATACACATATGTAGAACGAGGACAAGCTCCTTTTAAAAAAAACAGTGCTTTTATTTATGTAATACTGTGGAAAAATAATTACATACCATTTTTAAAAAATATTGAAGATAATGAAATTAAAAAATGAGTTTGATAACGTTCGTTGTACATCATTTAAACAGTTTTTGCTGCTACGAACAGTACAATAAGATAAACATTGAATTTTTCTAAATTCAAAGACACAATAATACAGGATACAGTCCTACCAGAGGTATAAAAGTACTGTAACAGGATTTTGAGAGAAGTGGTATGGACATATACTGAAACACATGCACACAAAGTCACGCGCACACAAATGTACCATAAATGCACATACTGTATACATGTTGACAGTATGCTTTCCATTCATACACCCATTCATACCTCTTTACAAACAAAACCAATCGGTCTGAGCACCAACATCCACAAACCACCGCTCAATCTTTATCACTCATACTATCATACACACACAGTCATACATGTCAACATTGTGAACAAGCCTTCATTAAACCTCTCCATACACATTCTCCTCTGGCCAATTTGACAAACAGACAATGAGGAATGATTTAAAATGGAAATGTATAACATGTTCCTCTATAAGGCCACTCTAAACCCATCATCTGTGATTTTCCTCTCCGTCTGCAACAGGCTAAAGGTCAGGAGCTCTGTGAAAAAGGCTCCAGCCTTAAAAAAATGTCTGGGAAAGACTCTTCCCAGGCCTGGCTTTAAAAGCAACATCCGCCAAAATAAGGAGCTTCTACTGCATATACACGGTTTAAGGTGAAGAACAACATGAACACTTGGCACAAGGTTTCTTCTTTTTTTTCTTTTCCATTTTTTTTTACAGTGATGCACCTGGTGTGAAATACATCTGCCTTTGGCACAGTTCTTCACTCTGACTTGGTGGTTGTCCCTCAAACTTTTGGTCCGTACATACACTTTATCCACCCTATATTGACAAAAATAATTCTGTAATGTTAAAAAATAGAATACAAAGCTCTAGTGAATTGTGTAAAAAAAACGAAAGAAACATAAATGAGATATAGATAGGGGATGTCAAAGCATGAATATGCTAGATGCTTTGCAAAATTATGTCCACAGCTCCAACCATTACCCCTAACTCAACTCACTCCCCCTCTCTGCCTAAAAGGCATTATGATAACTGTACACAGGCCTTCCGGGACATTATATGCTGTGGATGTGCTCTATCATAATTGAATGAGAGTGTCAACTAACAGAAAATAAAAAAAATGGCGGCCAGAAATGACTTCCACCGGGTGAGGTTCCTTCTAATTAGCATGTAACATATGAGAAAGTCAGTTTTCTTTAAGACGTTGTCTTATCATTTTACAATGTCAGTTCTTAGCCAAAGCTAAGGGCTCCAAAGATCTTTGATCTTTTGTCCTTTTTCGAAGTCTTGCTCTCATTCCCAGTCTTGATTGTGACTTGCACTTTCAGCTCTTTCAGAGCTTAGCTATACAAACACGATGGGCACGTGAGAATCTAAAATGTGTGTAATTTCCCTTCGCTGTGTTACCGGAACTCCTTCATTCCTAAGTCTTTTTGTTCTCCGTGCCTCTCTTTGTTTCAAGGGCATGGTTTTCTGATTTTGTGCATGGTTAAGTGTGTCTGATATTTTTGGTGGCTCTGTCATGTTTGTGTGCAGTGGGGTGTGTTGTAGTCCGGGAATGTGTGCAGGTGAATTTGTGACTGTGTGAGTTTTTTGGACGTGACACTATTTATAGGATGCTTCCTCATGCTCAGTTAAGAGTGTGAGGTGTTTGCACATCTCTGTCTCACACGTGAGTCTGCATTCTCTGTGTGTGTCGATTGTGAGAGTAGTCAGAGTGTTGCGAGGTGTAGGAGAAACGAGTAGAGCTGCCATACTTTCCAAGTCCAGTGTCTGATCCTGAGGGAGCTGGACCTCCAGAACTAACTCCAACTCCTGGGCTGCCCACTCCAGATCCCACCCCATACATCTCATAGGAGGGGCCTGCCTCTAGAGGGGCCAGGCTGGATGGTGCAAAACCCATGCGGTAGGTCTGGTAGTGTGAGGGATATCCATAGTTGTCATAGGCCAGCTGGGAAGTGGAGTCCAGGAGGCTGCAGTCCCCAGGGAAGTCACTGGCAGCGGGAGCTGGGTTAGTTGGGGGCTGCTGGCTCTGGCCTCCACGGGTAAAAGTGTTGAACTGAGCATAGCTGATGTGGGACAGTCTGGAAGGTGGCCGGGGGTCGTAGCAGGCTTGAGGGCGCCCAGGGGATGTGAGGGGACCTGGGGCTCCTCCACTGGCAGTGGCTCCTGAGCCTCCAGTGCTGCTACTGATAGATGGTGCTCCTCCTGGTGTTCCACCAGGGGAGCGGTAGTCAGAGTAGTGCATGGTGGAACGGGGGCCAGGGTGGATTTCATCATGAGTAGAGGCTCGCACATTGTAGTAGCCATTAGTGGGGTCCTGGAAGGCAAAGAAGGAAAGACAATAAAAAACATTATGAAGAACTGAAATGAAGAAAAGTTGTAAATACATAATCAATTTTCTTAGAGGTTTCAACACCCAAAACAACACTGTAACAGGAGCATGCTCACAAATAAATAACACCCGTCAACACTTTTTGTCATTCCTTCTGCAATTTTAAAATTAAAAAAAAAGAAAAAGAAAAAAAAAGATTTTAATAAATAAAACTACAAAAATGGAGCTAGGTAAATATTACACCACAGTAAACATGTTCTTTTTTCCTTTTTTTAATCTTTTGTTTTTTTTTTGTTGTTGAACCTCTACACAAAACCAAAATTCTTGGTCTTAATGGCTAGGGTCACCATTAACTTTTATTTCTTTGTAGCGTTTCCAAAAGTCAAATCTTTGTTGGTTTCCATAATCATAGACAATAAAGTAAAAACTCTCAATCTTAAGGTTTTATGCAACAAATCCTAATCAAAAATGCAAAAACAGTGTGTAACAGGAACAGGAATTCAAAAAAAGAATAAAGAAGGTGAGTTCATCCTATAGTCACAATGCAGCTAGATCTCAAATTATTCAAGCCTGGGTTAGCATGTTAAATGTTAAAGTTAATGGCAGACCTATTAATAATATATATAACCAGTATGATTTCCTTGGGTACAATGCAGAAAAAAGGCTTTTATATAAAAAAAAAAACAACAAAAAAACACTAAGGCACAGCTTAGGTTGGTTAAGTTGCATCTGAACAAGCCACAAGACTTCTAGAACAATGGCCTCTGGACAAACAAGACTAAACTGAAGGCATTTGGACATAATAATATATTTTGTGGACTAAGTTACTCTGGAGTATCATCCACATCAGTAAAAAAAAAAAAGCATTTATTTAGAAATTTATTTTACAAATCCAAGTCCAGGAACAGACCTTTAATCTAGAAAAGCAAGCTATTCAACATTAGAATAGTACACATAACAACAGTCTGAATATGTTCAGTGTCCAGTATGTTAACGTAAAACATTAACAGTTATGTACGGCAAGTCCAAGTAGTAAGTTACAGGTAAGCAGGATGTGCTTATCACAAGCCTAGAGCACCCTCTTGTGGCTATAGACGACAATATTTACTTCTTGGTTTATACCAGTGAGTATGATTTACCATTTAAAAACAGGCCCTGAGTATAAGTCACAGGACCAGCCAAACTATGACAAAAGTCATAATTACTAGTAATTTATTTTTCTGTCTGCTTCTGCACGATGCATGAAGAAAAAGAGCATTACTGCTATTTTATATAGATTTATATACCTAAGTTTTATATACCAAAGTGTAATATTATTTCTATTACAGCTATACTTCAGGATTACAGAAGGTACAATGTGGACCATTTCTCTCAATGGAACCACAGAAATCTTAATCTTATCTTTGTGTGTTGTCATTCAAATTATTCAAATTATTCTTGATTCTCCTTGGTCACTCTACAAATTCTTACAAGATTTTTGCCATCTTATTTTCACAAACTTTTTTCTATCAAAGTTTTTCCACCACTTTGGTACTTCAGGCAGTGGGGAGAAAAAATACATTTGACTGAGGCAGTTGTCTCGGGGATATAAAAAACGCCTGCCGTGGATACGTGTCTGTGTTTCCTCAAGGTGTTTCAAGGCCGCACTCCAGCTAGAGGTGTTGAATTCTTTGCCTTTACAGATTATTCATTCGGGGGGGGCTTTCAGACAAATATTTTGGCATCTTCACAGGTGAAAATGCATTCACCTAAGCCCAACCTCATGGAGTCAAAATGTATAAATGATTCATGTCAGCACCATGGGCAGAGTATGTTTGAACCATGCAAATTTCAGTTTTAAATTCAGTTCAAAATTAAATAAAAATATTCCCCCTGAACTGATTTTATTGATTGCTTCTGTCATCTGTATGATCTCACCTTTAGGTCATACTCCTGACGGGTGTCCAGGGTGTCACTGCGGAGGTCAGACTTGAGCTCTATGTCATCTTTAAAAGGCTGATTGGAGGGAGAGAAGGACACAGAGGGGAGAAACTAAACCGTCAAACAACAAAACAAAACAAAAAAATATATAAAAAGAAAAAAAGGAGAAAGAATTGTAACAAAACAGAAGAGGGAAGGAATATGAAAAAAAGAGAAAATGGGTTTAAAACAGTTAAAAAGGAGCGATAAAAGAGAAAATCAGTGGTTTCAGTAAAATGGTTCAGAGCACCATGGAGAGAGGTTACAGAGTTATTCTGAGTCTTTTTCTACATCTACAGGCTGAGAAAACAGAATCGAAGACAAACATAAACATTACGCTGCCGCTCACCGAGTACATGGCCTTGACCATGCGCGAAGCTGTGGACACACTGCCAGAGTCCTCCTCCAAGCTGTGGGTCTCCTTGTTTATCGTCTCCACCTTGATGTCAGGCTTACCCAGCGTGACACCACGCCGGCCTGGAAGCGAAAAACGGAAAGAATTATTAGAGCTGGAGATGGGTTTGTCAGTCAGTGAGTTTTACAAGCAGGGGGAGGGGGGGCATACGGCCATACGCTGGAGGTGTTAGATTTTCTTTGGTCTCCAGCAGCTTTAGTGAAGAATTACACTGTGAATCTCCATGAAAAGCATGAATTCCACTTTAAAAACTATTTCTAAAACCACTTCAAAGCAAATTGAGCATATGACTCACTGCCTTTGCGCTGCCGATAGAAGATAAGAACAAGGACCAGCAAAAAGATGAAAAGGAGGATGGTAGAGCCCACTGTCCCGCCTGCTATTATTCCCACCGGAACCTCCTCTGTAATGAAGGGTTGAAAAAGAATCAGACAGAGAAAAATAAGTAAGGGTAAGTGAGGGTTTAGACTGCAGTCAATGACTTAAGAAGAATTATTCTATCATAGAAAAAGTCTATCAATAAAGTGCTTAATCACTTGTTATTGACTCATGATGTACTTATTTAAACATTAAAATCTCATATAAACTTTTTTCATTTTCCCTAAGTTAAAATCTAACGCACCATTCTCCTCCAGTGTGATGATCATGGTTCCTGGGCCGAAAGGGTTCCAGGCTGTGCAGTTGTAGGTGGACAGGAAATCAGACTCCATCACATTGTTGATGGTGAGAGTGGAGAGGACGCCACCTTCAGCTGATGGTTTGCTTTGCTCCACCGTGTACCTCTCTAGCAGAGTCCCCTTCTCCTTCTCCCACACATTCTCCTTCCATGCCCACACCTACAGATGTTTTTTGTCATGTAACGTGACTGCAACTTCCCATCAATTCAACTCAAACATTGCAACTCAAACCATCTGTAAGTTATTATTAAATACATAAAAAATTATGACAAGTTCTTTTAATGCTCTTTTTAATGCATCCATGAAAACAAAACATAATTAATGATGCGATTATATTTGGTAAAAGGCACAGCTGACGTCACACATCTGTCAAGCAAAAAATGCAGTTCTTTACAAAAACACACTCATGCCTACATGCACTGAGCTGGCGAAAAATATTGCACAGTCTCCACCTTTAAAGCCACTAAAAGCAGCTTCATTATTCAGAACTGAAGCGCTGTACTTGGATAAGTTAATTATGCATAAACCCACATGTTCCTATAATCTGCCCACTTACTGCAGAGTGGGGGAATCTCTTGGCTGTGGTATTTACAGGGACAACTGTCCCTCCCAGTGCTTTATATTTTATGAATCTCTCTGCCCCAACCTTTGCCGCTTGCATTAGACATACCATAAGTCAAGACCAATCAGTCACAGATGCACAATAGTTGTGGAAACTACTACTGCTTCAGTCTGGGTAGCTTTCTGATGCAGAGCTAAAAGTGGTTGGCTGAGTGTTAGTGATGGTTTGCTTATTTGACGGGGTGGAGGAGCGTTGAGAGTCAGCGCGTGAGTCACGACTCAAACGAAAAAGAGGACAGAGCCTAAAAGCATTCTCGGTGCAAGAAAGGGAGCCATTTAGGAAAAGGGACATAAAGATTATAATGCAAACCGCTGTTGGAGCAAAAGATACAACCATGCGATCAAAGCTTTTCTTTTTTGGCATTATCCTTCTCTATTATTAATTTTTCTTGTCTGAATAATTGATGCTTGTCATTTTCTTGATCTTTTTACTTACTATCTTATCTGGAGGAGGTGTGCTGGCTATGTAGCACTTCACCTCTCCTCTTTCTCCTCTCACAGCATACTGGACGGGTTCACTGGAGATGATGGGAGGACCTGTTGGACCAAAAGAAAGCATGAAAAGAAATCCCCTGTGAAGTACAAAAACTTTGGTAATGAAGAATTTTTATTCAGTGACTGAAAAGGCATCTGTTTTAAAGGCAAAAGGGTTTTATATGGATGCAAGCAGAAAATTAAGCCGTGTGGATCTTTTCTGACCATTGACAGTGAGCGCCACCTCAGTCTCTCCCACTCCAATCCGTGGCACGATTGCCTTACATACATACTGGCCCGCATCCGCCTGGCTCACTGACTTCAGATACAGCTGATTGCTGTTACTCAAAACCTGTGGGGGAGTGAAAAAACACACAAATATAAACAATGCAATCAAAAGCTTCACAGAAAGGCTGATGCACTGTGTATACTCCACCAGTACACCTCATACCTTTAATAGTCTGTGAGTGTGCAAGGTTGGCCTTTAACTTTTAAACTATTACAAAGGGTCTCATGGTAACCTAGCAACCACATCCATCTAAACATTTTTTGGGAGATAATCACAGTGGTCTGGTGGTTAGCATCGTCGCCTCACCTCAGGAAGGTTACTAGTTCAAATTCCCTTGGGGATCTCTGTCTGCATATGTACTCAAGGTTCCTCCCACAGTCCAAGAACATGCATGTTAGGTCCGTTGGACACTCAAAAGTGCCCTTAGGAGTGAATGTGAGTGTGTGTGGTTGTTCGTCTCTGAGTGGCCCTGTGATGACTGGTGACATATCCAGTGTGTACCCAGCCTCTCTCGCCCATTGTAGCAGTATAGAAGTCAGAGTATAGATAAGTATAGAAAGCAATATAGATAATGGATCGACATAATTACAGTTAAACATTAAACTACCTTGAACAAAAAACACTGACTGTGGGTGCCAGTAGCATTCAACAGTTTTTAGGATATATAGTGAAACAGATTTCATTAATTTTACTGTTTTGGTCTTATATCTAATCAAATTTCATTAGCAGCAGCTCAGCCAAAGTATGGAATACCTGTGAAATCAAAACCTGATAACTGAATCAATTAAATAATTCAATCATATTTTTAAAGATTGTTACTCGGCCCACTGAAATGCCCCTTTGACAATGATGGCACAAAAAAATTTGAGCCACTTGCTCTCTGTAACACACACACTAACAACACCGCAAAATTTCAAAAAGCTAAATAAACACTGCATAGAAACCAATTTAGCAGAGAATATATAAAGCTCATTGGCCACAAGTAGCTTAAATCTGTTAAATATAACTGAAGATAAGAGCTAAATATACGATTTTAAACAAACTGGCATTTCCAGAGTCAAGATTATTCATGAATTTTAATTTGGCTGCCAGACAGTGTGGGACACCAACAATCACACATTTTGTAAGTACTGTAGTTTATGCAGCAAAATTTAAATAAAAATATATGATAACTAAAATGTATATAGACTAGGTTTATTATCTAATCAGATCATGTTTTACTTATAAAACTGGAAGCCAGTGATAAAATTTGGACCTGTTAAAACTGTGTGAATACAATGAGAGATGAAAGATAGCATAGTGTAGTCTGTTGGTTTCTTACCATGTTTGAACCCTTCTTAAACCAGGTAAGGGTGAGCGGAGGGTTTCCGGCCCATTTGCAATTGAGGGTGACATCTGAGTCAACGTCGACGGTTTTTGGCTGTGGCTCAACCAACAGTATCGGGCCAACTGGGGACAGAGATTGAGGAATGTCCTGAGTTTAGTTTAAGAAATAAAACAGTGAGAGTACGAGAGGAAGCGTCTTTGAGAGAATGACACACTTCGTCTCCAGACTGTTGCAAACAAATGACCGAGGTGAGATGAGTAGTCTGTGTTACTCACAATGAACGTCCACCAAGATGCTGACATTGGTCTTCCCCTGAGCATTGAAAACCAGACAGGAGACTGGCTCAGTGAAAAAGGAGTGGTCAGCCTTGGTAGTGAACACACTCTCCCTGGCACCCTGCAGCACCACGCCGCCTTTTGCCCACCTAGAATTTAAACACGATGTATTACATCTATCAAACACAACACATCATAGACCAACTTATTTTATTTTTATATGTCAACTTAAAGTGATAGGTGGCTAAACTGCAACTTGAATAAGACAGGATGATGAACCAAACCTGTATCCCATAATAGGAGGGTTAGCATGAGCCTGGCAGGTGAAGGTGACTCTGTCTCCTTCCAGAACAGAGCGAGGCTCAATGGACAAGGTCACTATTGGTGGATCTGGAAAACACACACAAAACATTACTATACTATACTTTACTATATTCAATGAATGTTTCAATTAAAAGATTATCTGTTGCATGATAGTTCCCATGCATTATTTACTCATCTGAAGCATAATGGTTCCAATGCATTATTCAATAACAGCTTTAGAAAGCTTCATCTGGTAACAGATAAAACAGATAAAATTATTATGCTCACCCTTGTTCTATTTTGATGTAAATGTAGCATCAATATATGAAACAATTCTTGCACTCTTTATTTATATGAAGTTCTTTTTCTTTCTGGTATCTACAACCCCATATCCAAAAGAAGATGTGTAAAATGCAAATGAAAATGGTAATAATGTAATATCACCAATTCTTTTACTCTTTTACCGGTACAGTAAACCTAACAAAAGAGAGTTGTTGGTGAAAAAGTGTTCAGTGGTCAGATTAAATAAAATTTGATCATGGCTGCTGAATAAAAAACTGACAAAGAAAAAGACAACCATAGTTGTTAACAGTGTTCAGATAAAAAGCCGGCATCTCTGAAAGTATGGGTGTACCTTAGAGACTGGTACTAGCCACTAGCAAATCTGAAAAAGCACCAATAGTGCTGAAAGGTTAAAAACATTTTCTCCCTGGTTGATACTTTTTTTTCTTGCATTTTCTTCAACACCATGCAAAAATAGACACTGCATCAATTATAACAGCAAGGTTTAATTGTACAATAGTCTATGTCCTAATCTGGCCAACCTGCATTTCAGAACATTAGACCAACTGAAACATTTCAGCCATCAAAAAAGAAAAAATATAACTAAAGCTATATGGGACAATAATGAAACAACATTCCCCATTCAAGGTTCAGCAACTGGTCTAAATTCCTGGATGGTTGAAGACTGTAGTTATAGGAGTAGATGTGAAACATGGCATTTCCAACTACTTTGAGGAGTAGATGTGAAACATGGCATTTCCAACTACTTTGAGACAGTTGGTTGCCATGCATTACAAGATTATCTCTTCTTTTTTCATGGAATAGTAAAATACAAAATTATAACTCTTTATCAAAATCCGATTTTCAATTGAATTTATTCATTTTATTCTCTTTCTTGGTGTACTTATTGATCATTAGTCACAGAGCAATAAATAAACAAAAATTATGAAATGAGAGTAAGAGATGGGAAAAGGAAAAGAGAAAGAGAAAGAGAAAAAAATAAATAAACAGCTGATGCATATATGGAGGACAAAACAAACATGGGACAATCAGAAACATCTCAAAGAAAAGTTGTCAAAGAAAATTAAAATAATATTAAGAATAGAATTGCTTACGGTGCACGTTAAGAGTGACAGTTGTGCTTTTGCCAGTGGGAACAGCCGGGTTGGAGGCAATACAGCTGTAGTTCCGCCCAGTGTCAGTGTCAATGGGCTGGACAGGAAGGTAGCTGTGTGTGGTCATTCTCTTCCTGTCTGAAAGCACCTCCTTGTCAGGAGATAACAGAGAGATGTTGATTAAAGATTAAAAAGGAGCACAACATGCACATTCATCAGTTAGTGAACATGAGTTCTTTACGTTTTCTTTTTTTAAACTCACAGTATCATTGACAGCGCCCTCCACAGGCAGACCGTCTTTAAGCCACTCGATTTTTGAGGCCGGTCTAGCCCCTCGAGACACACAGCTCAGGTTGTATGATTCCCCTGCATAAAGCAGAACCTCTGGACCCCCATCAATCACCGGGTCGTCAGGAGGAACTGTAGCAGCAGAGGCTTGATTAAAAAAGCTCATAAAGTTCCAACAGTCATGCACAATGTAACAAAACAACACAAACATACTGAGGACGGTGAGTTTGGCCGTTCTAGACCTCAAGGCGGCATCAGGGGCTTGGCACTCATATAAGGAGTCATCAGACAGGTCAACGGACAGGATCTCTAGGTTGTATTGACCCAGCTCCTGGACCCTCAGCACACGGTACCTAGGCCAAGCTGGATCACATGCACATACACAAAGATTACATTTAGGATGCCAATGTAAAGGCTACAGACTCATTCACATACATTTAGTTAATTATAGCCTCACATTTCCATCCAGATTCCACTAGCACAACACTTTTATGACTCATTTATTTAATTTCTTACTTATTAATTATCTGAAGGTTCAAATAATGATAGGACATACGCCTAAGGCTCTCTATGAGGTCTGTATGACCACACAGTGCATTGCAACTCGTCATGCCGATCAGAAAACATCAATTCCATGTAATTAAAAAAGAAAAATGTGTATTTTTCATCTTCGGAATAAAGGGCGCCAGATATGTAAGGCCTCATGATGTGACTGACATGCACAATATTTAACACTGTACATACACATTCACATATCTGCACATGTCACCCTGGTCACAAACTTTTGGAAACCCTCCCCTCTGGCAGAAGGTTGAGAACCATCAGGACCAAAACCTCACGCCATAAAGAAAGTTTTTATCCGGCAGCAACTGGCCTCATCAACAAGACCAGTGACCCCCACCTGTTCTTCTTTCACCCCCCTCTGCCCCACTAATTTACCCAATACTACGTTCAACTTTTTCTGGTTTGTCGTTGGACATTCAATATTTTATTTTATTATTTATTATTATTATTATTATTTATTTTATTTTAATCTATCATTTTATACTTTTATTTCTACATTGTATGTCGTTTCTTGAAGTGTTGTGCACCTAACACCAAATCAAATTCCTTGTAGGTGAAAAACCTACTTGGCAATAAACCTAATTCTGATTCTGATTCTGATGTAGTAACAACACATGCAGCCGGCCTAATAGTCCCTTTCCCCTCCCCCATCCAGCACACAGTCCAGCCGTGTCACTACCACACATTCTCACCGTTAGGTGGCATCCAAGCTTCTTCCTCTCAGAACGGGGGGGGGGATTAATACATTATGACAGCAGTGTTTTACTGCACTCAAATTGACTCTACTTCATGGTGCAGAATGCACGTTTACTTGCTAGACATGGATGACGTGTGAGACTTTTCTGTCATTTCACATGTGCAGCGCCTCTGAGCTGTGCACTGCTGCATGCCTAATCTCTGCATCTACTTGTTTCTGCCTGAATTTATATGCGTGTGCTTTTCATATGTGTGTTTAAGCAAGTGAAATGTGGAAGGGGCGAAATAGCATATGCAAAACACAGAGCAGAAGGGTGTGTAGAGAGTAGGAGTTCACACAGAAAAAAGGCACTCATACACAGAAGACAATTTTGTTCATAATCTTAAAAAACTTTTTTTTTAACATTACAGTAATATTCCAATTATATAAACCAAAATAAAAAAGGACAGAGAGAATGACAATGACAAGCAGGAAGAGAGAAATGAGGGGCATGAAGAGGAGTGCAGGAACTTGGAGTGGGTCAACCAATGAAGCAGATGAGAGATTAGGCAGACAGTTTAAAAGGAGAATCTGAGAGAGGGCTCAGTGCAACAAAGGCAGCTGAAAGAAGAACAAGGAGCACAAGCGGGACTGAAAGGAACAAGAGATCTCTGATGAGGGTGTCACAGAGGAATAGAGTGACAGATAGAGGAGAAAAGACAGTGCAGAAGGGATGAGAAGTGAAGCATAGGAAAATGAGGAGTGAAAACTAAGTCATTCAAAATGGAGAAATAACTCAATTAACGGACAAATAAATATAACTAATATCAAACAGCCACACATATGGAACACGATAATCTTCCTATCGGTTGAAAATATGGCCAACATGTTTTGACCAGTGACTACTTAATCTCCTGCATCATTCCTTCTGGACAACTTGCAAAATGTTGTAATCCAGTCATGAGATGAGTCACTCAACCCAAGTTTTTGCCAAAGTAGACTAAATCAAAGTGGGAAAAAATCACTCAGGACAGAAAAAGAAGAACAAGTGTTAACATTTCAATTATATTTTTGAGCTTGACTGTCGAACACACAGCCAACAATAAACATAAATATTAGAAACCAAGTGGCAACTACTGCTTCTCCGACACATGATCAAGTGATGTTCCTCAACCTAAGAAAGAAAGTCAGTCTGGAAAAGGAGCTAAGAAATTCCTGTCGAACACTTGTGCAGAAGGTGGGCAAACATTATCAACCTATATTTTTGTTCACAGTATCATAACAGGATGTGATGGGGTAACGTAGTAGCAGATAAGGTTTTACATGGTGGTAACATGACAGTGGACTTTCTTATCTCATGCTACCTTATACAGTCTGTCTGTAACTACCACATTTAGAAGCAAGAGCAATTTGTCAGCATGCATTAGATACTGCAGGTGCAAACACAAAATTTCGTTTCTAACACTGGGCTGCTGTTTGAGAAGATGCTTTCCTCACACTATAGATACATAAATAAATAATAGGTCAACCGAAAATTAATCAGCAACTACTATTTCTGAATAATTATTTTAGCAGCTTGTCAAGTACAAATGTGCAGTGATGGAGACAGCATACATTTCTGAAAGTTCCACTGTACAATACTACAATACAATATTTTACTATATTTTTACAATATTATTTCCCTGGTGCAGACTTTTAATTTCAGTAGAATGAGCAAGCTATGTAAAAAAAAAAAAAAGATTGCACACCGAGATGCTATTAACTCCCCATATGCCATATTCCTAAGAGCTTGTATAAAGGAAAGTTCTTCCTCTTTACTTCCTCTAACTAAATAGATACTAAGCTTTATAGATACACAGTTTTGTCCAGTCGTTAATTTTTTTCTGCAATGAATAAGTAATTGCTTTATAGGTTCAAATAAAGATAATATTAGACAAATGCCTTAATGCTACAATCCACAGTCCATATTTTTAAATTATGAATGGAGTAAGCAAACATTTTCATATTTGATAAACTGGACAATAAAGTGTTTTAATATTAAAAATTACGTTACATTTCAGATGTTTTTAAGGTTTTTTGGATTACTGGTGATTCCAGGTTGAGTTTCAAAGTTTTCTTTTGTATTTCTGCATTTATTCTATGACCATGTTCTTAGTTTACAGTTCCCTCAGTTCCTCCCAGTGATTTTGGTTCTTTTTTGGTTCATTTGGTTCCCCTATTTTTCTTTTTCAGTGGCTGGCCCTAGGATCCCCCCACTCAAGGTGCAACCATAGTATTACATAATAAGCAAAACAGCTGATATTGATGTTTTGTTGTCTAGTAAACTTTAATTGAAATTAAAGTCTTACTCTAATACACGGTCATGGGCATTGGGAGCCTTTCCTAACGGTCATTACGAGAGACTAGGGGTATACCCTGGAAAGATCACAAGTCCATCACAGGGCCAAACACAGAGACAAGAACCAAGAACACTCACTCCGAGGATCAATTTACAGTCACCAAATAATTTAGCATGCACGTTTTTGGACAGTTAGAGGTAGTTGGAGAACATACGAACATCACACAGAAAGGTTCTTTGCCAGGACATATTTTTAGACACAGCAAATTAATAAATAAATAAATAATTGAAGATGAATTTATTAACTCCAATAATGATTAATTGAAGACCAATCTAAAGCAACATGAATTTCAAGAAATAGGAAACAAACTTAAGCAACTTAAATTTGAACTGTTATTCAAAGAATGTATTTAATCTTCTCTTTGTTTTTCACTTTATATTTTTACTATACGGTTTTTACTGTGGATTCAAGTATGTAAGAAGCTGTTTATGTACAAGCAGATATCATCAACAGCAGTTCTGTTCATTATACTAAATAAATTGATGATATTTTCAGATTGATCAGAGTTCTGCTCTGCTGGAAAATGTCAATTTTTTCGTGGGTGTTGGCACAAAATGTACATTAGTGTGGCAACAGGACTGCCCCTCAATTTCAGTCTGAGTTTGACACCACGGCACAGTAACAACACAGTTCCCATTCAAAAAAAGAATCTGTTGTCTCTGAAATGTGGTTCACATTATAAAGGTCAGCAGTTTTTGCAATATAACATTAAAAAGAGAAAAAAACTCAAGATATCCTAATTTCAGCATACAAAATTCAGTTTTAAAGGGTAACCATCAGCGTTTTCAGTCCAAATATATCAGAATTAGCTTTACAAAGTCTGTCTCAGTCACATGCTCGACTGAGAGAAGGAAGCCTGAGGACAGCGTGTGATGTCTCACCCCGGAGGTCCTCTCCTATGCCCAGAGCCAGACCGTCTTTGGTCCACTGAACAATTCCAGAGTAGTTGAACACCACACAGGACAGGATCACCCTTTGGCCCCGCACCACTGTCTGGTCTGCCGGCTCCTGAGAGAATCTTGCCGTCCTCACTTGTGGAAGAGATTAGGATTTGAAAAGAAAAAGATGGATATGTTAGGGGCTTTCTTAATATAAAAACACATTAATTTTTTTAATCACTCCAGCATGTTATTTCATTGTGTGTAAGTAAGTCGCTTTAGATAAAAATGTCTGCTAAATGCACCAACATAAACATTGTTTTATTTTTCAATGTTCAATGATCAAAGCTTCTCCCCACAGGCAAATGGAATGCCATGATTGCCACCACTGATCAGTGATTGGCTTGCAGTAACTACCAAGCACCTTAAGATGGACAATGGGTAAAGAAAATTGTGTTAAAGAAGAGGAAATCAGACCATTTAGAAAAGAAAAAAAGAAAGAATGAATATGCGCTGGTAGATCAAGCAGTGAACTTCAGCCAAAGGGCAGCTCACGCCCCATTTCTTCTTCCTGACTCTTTATTTCCTTTAAAACTATGCAGCTCCCTTCCTCTCATCTCTCTATGCTTCTCCTTTCTTCTTTTCTCTCTATGAGTCATCTTTCAGGCTTCCACTCCCAAAAAGCATTACAGTGGCTATCATTGTCAACTGGACTTCCAGTCTATACGTCACTGCAACAGTGAAGTAGTCAGCGCCATCTTGGCTAACTGACCATCTATTATCATAGCAGGTTGTGATTAGCTGCCTTGTAAAGGCATGATCCGCACTCTCAGAAAAAAGGATGGGCCCAAAGGTTTTTCACTGGGTTGATACCCTCAGAAATGGACTTGGGGTCCAGTTATTAGCCATATAGCATCCATAAGTTGAGAAAGTACGCGGGCTACTTATATGTTCTCCTATTATGCAACCGTTTTTGACAGATTCCATGTAAAAAATACTTAACATTCTTTCTGATCTGGCTTTGGCATTTTTTCCTCTGCTACCTGACATTTTGCAGAATCTTACACCGTAGATCATTCACCCGCTGCTGCATTACATACCCACCCCATGCCATTCCCTTTTCTTTTTCTGTGCCCCCTCTATAAGGTAGGATGTCCTTTACGTAAATTGCTTTGCTTCATTTGCTACTTCTTCAGGCTCTATGTATGCATCCCCACTCGCGTCCTTCACTTAGTTCATCTACAACACTGACTATGACTATGAAGGTCCTTTTGCCTGCACACATTTGCCCTCTACTTTTCCATTTTTACCGTTTCGACATCTTGTTTTCTTTCTATATACATATATAATGGAGTATATGTCCTTTTACTCATAATGCCTTCTATTTCTGTGTTCTTCTTTGCTGGTTGGAAGGGGGTAAGAGGCAGCCTGTCACAACTCATTTATCACATTAAATATCGCCCCTCCAGCACTTTCTCTCTCCCTGTCTCTCGTTCTCTCTTTCAACCATCTCTCTATTCTCACTTTTCCCTCAACCTCTTTTCTTCACCTCCCGCCATTTACATGTCTAACTCATCCTATCTTCTTCTTTCTAAATCACTCTTGGTACCCTTCTGTTACCCTCACAATCTACCTCCGGTGCCATCATAAGTATTCCCTCTGAGCCCTCCAGCATTTCTCTAAAGGTTCCCATCTCTTATCTTCTTTTTTTAACAACTGCCATATGCCTCTGCAACCTACCCCCCACTTCACTGCCATGACCCGCGGCTCCCAACTCTCACGTTGTGTTCTCTTTTCTATATACACCGACATACACTTTCCTCCTCTTTTGTGTGATCCAAAGTTTGAGTTGGAGAGGTAGGATTTGTTTGATAAAACCAAAAATATTTGACTACAAATCACATACAGTGCATAACAGTACAGCACATTAATATTATGAAAGATATAGGGTAATATAAGAACTCACATGTTAAATAGGGTATAAGATGCAAAAGGACCTCAGCACATACATACCAAGAATAATTCAATGCACTACAATCCTCATAATGACTCTTAATCATAATTTTCTGCATGAGGAATTTCTACATTTTACAGAGGAACCAATACATTTGAATAAAGCACAGAGCACAGCAGAAAGGAATATTTTATAAAAAGTCTCTGAATGCAAACATTTTGAAAAAAAACTTTAAAATGATTGTTTTCACAAGCTCATGAAAAAGTTCACGGAATGACCGACTGCGTAGAGGTACTTAAGGAAATTCCAACTTGTTTCGAGTACCATGACAGAAACATAATGTCCTTCAGTTTAGACAAATTCATCAATCTTTCCTATTTAAAGTTGCAACCAACTGAAAAACCCCACCCCCATCCACCCTGTCAAAATGTTGAGTGGCGATGAAAGCAAAGAACACACTGTAAAGCCATTGTTTGGTCTGTGCCCAGTTAATTTTCGAATAATGATCCAATATGGCAAAGTCGGATAAAAATGAATGCAAGAGCCTTTGGACATAAAAAGTTATTTTTCTAATGATTAAATGAACTAAACATTATTCTTAATGTTTGGCATGAATATTAATAAATTATTTTTTAAATATTTTTTTAAATCTGATATTGGATGCACCATCAGTGTTATGAGTTGCATTTAAAAAAACAACATTTTAGGAAGTGGATGGATGAACTATATAAATATTCAAATTTGTATATAATGTATGTGAACATTTTAACCAAAGGCCTTTTCCAATATCTCTATAGTTTATAGATAGTAAGACAGGAACAAACAACCTGGCAACCTCAAAGGCTGTTTGTGGGCTAACAAATCTTTTCCTTCAGCACTTCTAATATGGTATCTGGAGGTATTCCCTCAAATGCTTCCGCAAACCTTCAAAATATGATTCAAACTGAATGAGCGGAGGCTGCACAATCTGCAGAGAAAACACCCCTGCAAAGCCTGATAACTGAAAACACTGACTCATATAAGCATGTGCTCATCACCTTGTGATTTCCTTATTACTGAGTTAACACTTGTCAACATGAGTGTGTGCCTGTGTGTTTAAAAAGGATGATCTGCACACGCAGAGCAGTCAGAGCAAGTCTGAGCATAGGAGAGTATGCAAGGGGCTTGTATTCTTTCATTATGTGGGTTATGCTGCAGTGACAAATTTAGAGTTTGTCCTGATTTCCTTAAGCCACTCATTCCCAAAATACCACTGAGAGACTGAGCTCTCTGGCCACACAAAGAAAATGGTCACAAAGGGCTGTCACCATGACTGCATGGACATAGATGGTCCCATAAATACACGCAAACAAAAACAAGTAGCACGGATGGCCTACCCTTCACCACATGGGCTAACCATTTCCTGTCGATATGCACATGCACACAACCACTCTGAACCCAAGACATGTATTTAGCACACAGAGGTGGTTTCCTGAACATGGATAATGCCACAAGTGAAAGATCAAGCCGTCAGAGAATCTTCATCTTCTTTAGGAATGTGTCTATGTTTGGTGTCGGTATAAATCCAACACTGACCAAAGTTTGGACAGGGATTAGGATTAATCTGGGACTGCCTACAACAGCCCTGGCAGACACTGAGCCTGCAACCTCTGCTTGTCAATGCAAATACAAAGCCAAAGGCATAATGCATGCTTTCTCTGCGAGTGACTCACCAAAAACACAGCCACATGCCACCATTGCGTGAACAGCCCCATTAATTTAGCTCCAGAGAAACTCTTGCACCATGTGATGTGAAGGTAATAAATCTTAAATTCTTTAGTCAAAACTACTGAAAGGTTAAAAGTATGCAAATATGTAGGGAGCTATTTTTAGCAAGTGGGCCGCATGTATGCACTGTATTTCTTTATTTCTTTCACAGTACTGTGAAAAGCGGAACAGGGAGCTTTTATTTTCACGTTACACAGGGAGTCTTGCATCAGCTTACCATGTGGGACAGACAACATGGAGAGTTTTGGGAAAGGTTCACTGCTGGCATTTGGTCTCACTGACTTAGAGCCTGTTAAATAAATTTTATATAGATTGTTATACATCCATTAAATCATCTATGTGCCTGGTCTCCTCCCCGTAACCTATTGTGCCCTTCCACCAGAGTCAGCTCGCCTTCTTTTCCCTCTCTCCTCTTCAGCCAATCCTTTACCCTGGCTGGATCACAGGCTTGCGTCACCATAGCAACAACTGACGTGTAATGTAACGACCAAAGAAAAGTTTTCTGCCCAAGCATGTATGTGAGCACATCCGCTGTGTCTGATGAAATCCTTCCTTATACTTGGGGGGCAAAAAAGAGGATTCATGACCTCCTTCCTGCACCTATTTCATTAACAAACTATCGTTGCTGATCTCTCATTATTTCGCTTTCATTGTCCTATTCCCAACACTTTCCACTGGGAGCGAATCCGCTCCAAATTGATTTTGCTATCTGTCTAATTCCTCATTGCCTGTTTGTGTGGCCGATGTGTTGGCATTGCGAAACAGGCTGACAGAAAATGAGATGCAGGGATAGGGAGAACAAAGAAACAGCATGGTCTATAAAACCGAGGTGTGAAGTGTGATGGAGGATGACATCATCTTTTCAGGACAAAGTTGCAGCCATAGGACTCATGCAAAACAGTTCATTTTTCCATGTTGGCTGAATATAAGATAGACATGCTGTGGCTTTCAGACCACCAGTGAAATCCTTGCAAGCTTTCATCCATGTGTAGATGAGAGAATTATTACTTGAACTAAGTTTTTGTTTTATATAGAGAAAACTGAACACTTTCCTGGAAAACTGTCTTGGAGCATCAATCTACATAATGTGCATAAAATACATTTACAGTTTAGCTTGCATACATTTTATGACCATGCATTGTTTATGCACCAAATATTTCCCCCCAGGATTCCCTTAGCACCTAAAAAAACACCACATCAAAATCTCATGTAAGGATCACACTTTCACACAACTTCTATGAAAAAAATAAACAAAGCTCAGGGATATTCTGGATAACAAATACGAATGCAAAAATAACAATGCATCTTTCTTGTGCAAGAAGCTTAAGTCCAACAGTTGAAATTCATATATTACTTAATTACTCAATCAATCAAATCTTATATGAATGTTACAGCATCCATGCACAACACAAATATTTGCAGATTCTCAATCTATTTATCCATCTGTGGGAACTACACCACCTGTGCCTGTATTCTTTCAGCAACATGGCCGCTTGGCAGGCTGGCTATAATAACCCATCGCCATGACGACAGGACTATGGACACAATCAAGAGGTAAGGAACGATAGAAGCAGACAGTGAAAAGAGGCAACCCGTTGTTCCTGCTGACACCCGTGTCAGTCAAACACAGAGGTGTCTGCAGGAGATAGGAAAGGGGATGAGGAAAAATCGGGGCAGAGGGAAGAATGTGCCAAAATGACAAAGGCTAAAGGACTCTTTCTTTGTTTCCTGCATTGTCTTCCCCCTCATGGTAATGTGCGACGACAAAGAAAAGGACTTTTCTTTGTCGTCGCACATTACTATCCTGACTTACTCATCCTAACTATATTGCTATATTGGTCTATATTGCTCTCAATCAGTCCTCTGCTTTATTTCCTCTCCTACAACTTTAAATATTGTTGCTATGGAGTTTTATTTTTATGGAAAAGAAGGAAAATTATACCTGCAACTTTTTTGTCCTGTGTACAGGAGTTCTTATCCCCTGTGGACGTGCATGGACCAATCTTCTGTGAATGTGTGAATGTACCACACTTCCATTCTCTGGCGCTCTTCTCATACACAAATTTTACATCTGAAGCGCTTTATTTGAACCGAACCTCTGTTACAGACATAGTTGCCATGGCTACAGCATGTGAGGACTACTGACACAGTGATAGACACAGTGAGCATGGCAACCCCAGGAGCAGTGGTGGGTGATATGATAATTCATGGACAAGGTATCTGACACTTTACGACAGCGTGAATATGGTACAGCTCTAGAGAATTCACCCGCCTTTGTGCACACAACATGCCGAGCAACAGACAAAGAATCCTCTGCGGTAACCAATGGTGACCAGAACTAACAATAGCTGTCCTCTGGCTAAGCTTGAACAAGAGGGCATAATACATGTCAAGCTGCTTCTTTGCAATAGTGTGCTGTGCAGTGGATGAGTCACCCCTGAATGCAACTGGCACAATCAATATAAAAAATTAATCTATCATTCCCAGCAGTGGTTTCCCATCGATTGGTGGCTGACGACCTACATTCCATAAAGCCACTCCATCTCTAAAGACCACATAGCTAACAGTACCATGAGTTGTTACACCTTTCAGATGGTCCCTTGACCTATGCCAGGCTGTCGTATGGCCCAGATATGGAATATTGTAGCACTCTTACATAGCAGCATCCCATCAATAAATCATATCTCCCAAAGTCTGCCTTATTTCAGTCCAGTACAATCTCACTTTATTAGTACAGTATATACTGCAGACTCTTGCAATGTCATCTGTCACAAAAAACCAACCCATAAAAGTTTTTAGATGTGATCTCTGGAGCGGAGCCATATTCTTGCAGAGCCCCTTGCAAATGTTACCACCAATACCACTGTCACATTGTGGAGAAGGTTTCATTGCTTATACTAAATACTTTTAGAAGACTTGAAAGATCATCTTGACCAGTATATATAAAATATTTAACTGGGATGTCATTAGCTAGTATGACATACATACAACTGGATGCAACCCAGACATTCATTTTGGTAAAAGAATTTATCAATCCCCCACTACTTAAACATTTGCCATGATAGTGGTTTATATTCATATGATGATTGGTTCTTTTCAACGAGCACTTACTCAGCGCCACACAACTTGACTTGACTTTTTGTTTTTTTATTAAATAGGACCTGGTGCCAGTTCCAATTCCTTGGCTGGAGTTCCATGTGAACATCACAAAAATGTGATGTCTACAGAACGCAGGCCACAAATTGGCCAGACAGTGAAGTCACACAGCAGGTTGTGTAAGCTTAAAAATGTGGCGACTATAAAAGTCTTTTGTGTAATTATTTACAAGAAAAATGACAACAAACTCAAACCAACAACGCAGTCCAAAGAGGAGGTTCAGCTGGCATTTTGTTGCTGAGATGTTCTCCATTGTTGTCATGTTTGTGTCACACACATGGGACATAACAGGACTTTAAAATCGGCTTGCTGTTACAATCACACAAACACACTCAGGTGGTACTCACTGATACTGTGAGACAATCTAAACCGAGCTGAGTTTAGTCAAATTGAATAGAGCTGTCTACTACCACTAAGTAAAAGAACTTCCAGTAGCCACATCATCATCATCATCATTTCTCTGTTGATAATTTCTGCGATCAAATAGTGTTATATTGTTAATATAATATCAAAATCTTCTTATTATAAAATTTAATATCAACATGTATTAGTCATACAAATGCTTGTCATGATCATTAAATTTCATGTTGATATCCTGTCTCCAATACTGCATATATGAGCAATAAATTCACCTTTTAGTCTTTGATTAATGATAAAGCATCTATGGTCCACTGACAAAAGCAAAAAAACGTGCAAAAAGCACAACTTAAAGAAATTCCTCCAAGGATAACCTTTTCATCTCGATTAAATCAGGATCACAGAGGCTATGGTATCTTCCTTTAAATACATAATATTACTATTATATTATTGTTAAAATGTAGGATGACCAAGTATTTAGGGTTTTGAGTTTAACAAATTTATTTCAATTATATGTATATGCCTTCAATAATCTAACAGAGGCATTTAGGTCGATAACTCTAAGAACAAAATTGGCTTGGGAGTTTTTTGGGGAACTAAACTATAACCATAAGGTATTCTATCTGATTCTTTGAGAATAAACATTAAGAAACAATCAGAAATTAACTAATTAATTTTGTTTTGCTCCAATTATAAACAATTGTAGCTCAAACAAACATACATTAAGTTAAATCTGCCATCTACCAACATGGATACAATAAGTAAGAATAGGCTTTGCCTCAAGGTTACAGTATTAAGTTGGGAGCTGCAAATTTTGACAAAACTATGCATCTGCACAGCATTGCTTTAATGACTTCACTTCAAAATCATTTATGATCATTACAGCTTTGAGATGGCTCAGTCATTATTTGTGGTCCAGAGCAATTTAGCCTGCAGGGCAGTTATATTAAACAACATGGGGAAAGAGCGCTGCAGCACTGTGGTAACCGATTTAGTTAGACGGCTGACCCTAATGTTGTTATCGTGAAGGAAAGATAGATGGATGTTTCTACTCTGTCCCTGTTGAGGGACGGGACTGGAAGAGCAGAGAAACAAAGTGACATCATCAGAGAGGGTCACATTCCAGCAGAGGGAGGGGGGCATGGAGTAGGAGCATGAGGGGGGACGAGGGGGAGAAGTTCCTAAGACTTTTTAGGTTGCAAAAGCACCCCCCCCCCCACCATCATTCTTCATCATGTGCTTCTTCTGTCCCCTCCCCCAACTCACACGCCCTCCCTGTCATGCCCCCCTCCCTTTCTCTCCCCTTTCTCTCTCTACCGACCAGAGGAATTCAAGAACCACATCTGGAACTTATTAGAGAGTTAGAGAGAGGAAGGGGTCAGTGGAAAGAGAAGAAGTAATGGTCGTGGTGAAGGCAAGCGGGGTATGTAAGGGGGGACGGGCTGAAAAAAAAAGAAGTACAGGAGGGGACTGAAAAGAAAGCATGTTGGTAAGCAGAAAAATCATGATTTTGGGAGAGAATCAAAACACAAATAAAATTAACAGTGCTACCAAATAACAGTGATTAACCTGGCAGGTGATCAGCATGGCTGGCACCACTGATTTGGGTTCAATCAGAGGCGATTGTAGCACAAAAATGTAGCCTTTGAACTGACCGCAAACATATTCTGTCTGAATGAGCAACTTTACTGTCTCCACTGAGCAAGCAGTCAGGCCTGAGTAATGGTCCCTTTCTCTCAGCCAATGGCCTCTGCAACACTCCTCTTTTGTACTCCCCTCTCTACTCTCTGCCATGGCTCCCTTTTTTTTCATCTACCAAAAACCCTCGCACACAACAATACTACCCTCCCCACCGGACTCCAATCCACTACCTCCAAAACAAACGACAAAAAAAGTATCGTCAGTCTCCTTCAGCCACCTCCCCAGAACACTACCCCTCTTTGTCCAAATTCCTCATCAACTTCTTGAACAAATAACCTTTTTTTAATGTAAACTACGTCCTCCACTCTATCGTCCGCCACTCCCATTTAATTTGATTCACCTTGCATGCCCCTAGCCCGTCAAACACTATTTGATCCAAGAAAAAATTGAGAGATTTTTATTTTGTTTGAAGTCTTGATCTGGTCCTTTAACAAAATATAAAATAAACAAATATTTTTTTTATATTACTACGTTCTATAAGTGAAAAGGATTGTCGTGTAGTCTTCAGCCTGCGGTAATCATGTATATCTGACTGTGTACAACATGGTTTTAAGCAAACTTTTTACCATTAAATGATGCAAAGCAAGTGTGCGTGGTTGTTAGTCCTTGTGTGTCTCTGTGTCACCCTGCGATGGACTGGCGGACCGTCCAGTGTGTACCCTGCCTCTCGCTCATTGACTACTGGGATAGGCTCCAGTCTCCCCAGACGGACGGATGGACGGACGGATGGACGGACGGATGGACGGATGGATGGATAATAAATTATACAAAGCATTTCAGAAACCTATATATCACATATGATACATATGTCAGTATAAGGTTATGGAGCCTTTAAGCCCAAGGCTTCACTTGTCAGACATGCACTTGGTTATTGAGGATGCTCAAAGGAAATGTGTTTGAATTTATCTCCTACCACAGTTTATTTAATGAAAGCTGTTGAAATGTCTCTGCTTTCTGGAATGTCTTTAGTGGATCCTCTCCTTCTACCTGCCAAGTCCCACTAGAAAAAGGGTTCCAGGACACTTGCAGACACATCAGCATAAAGAGTGATCAGCATATCACACCTGCCAGGACAGCCATGCCAAGAATTTCTTGACTGAATGGAACCCAGAGGGGGTACAACTCTGAAAACTAATATTATATCACACAAGAAAAAAGAAACCCTTTTTTGGGGGTTGTAAAAGCCCCCCAAAAAATTTTAAGACATCCAACATGTGAATACTTTCCTTGCAAGAATCAACATGATGTCAGTGATTCACAGATCAGCTGTGTGACTGTGTGGTAGAACAAAGTACAGGCAGCAGCAGCAGGTCATGGCTTTATCCGTGCAAAAGAATAGAGGCTGATAAATTGAACACCTGCACTGGAGCCTTTGTCCTGAGTCAGCATTTCAGACCAGGATCCGTCTTTAGGCGCAGTGCTGCGGGTCAAGCCTAAACTGTCATTACCAGGTTACAGGAAAGAGTTTGTAATAATTGATTATGCAGTAACACTTAAAAGCTGCATTAATGGCGGCACTTGCTTGGGACTCACTGCTTGGGTGGTATGTAGATACATGGCTAGGATACTAAATCAATCACTCCTGTGGTGCTGATAGCAGAGATACACTGTAGGCAATCACTGGGCAGCAATTTTGCGTATAGGCTTATAATAACTATGAACACTGATCCACACTGATTTACTAACAACCATCCGTTAATTAACACTAGAAAACAATTACATCTGTACAAATTAAGGACACTGAAATACAGTTTGAGTACACTAATGACGAGACAAGAATTTGGTTAGTTTAAATCTCACATCCATTCCCAGCTCACTAATTGTGTTTTGGGAAAAGCCTGAGTGAAGATTTCTTTGTTTGAGAGGGCAACACGGAGTAAGAACAGATTATGCACAGGGAACAGTGTAAGACAATAGGACGCACATGTAAATAGGCCAGTGTGTAATTGGTTTAGCAGGTAAACATGGCATGTAACGGTAAAACGGGAATATTAAGGAGAACAAGAAAGGGCTTCTGCAACGGTTGCCAGATTGTGTTTTATGTGATTCCAATCAAATATCGTATTTTGCGGACAACAAACCACCTGCTCCTAAACAGTTATAGAGGTGCTAGTGAACCTTTAAGAACACTCACTGGGTGGATGCTGAGCTCTGTGAGCGGAGCAGAACGTTACATAGCCTGGCAGACACGGTGACATCATCCCTTTCTATACCTTCTTTTCCTAAACACGCCCCCTACCTATGATGGAGTGGTCGTTGGGCTGTCCAGCATGCGCCTGGTTAGCTGAGGTAGACAATGGGGAATGGGGTGATTTGCTGCTGCGACATGCAGATATACTACAATCAATCAGGTACAATAGAAATAATAAAACCATCCTCTCATCCTATTGCTACAGCCTGCTGTCTCCTAGCAACTCATTGTGATTATAATAAGCCAGTGGTCTACCTGGCACCCCACAGGCTCAGAGATGGGAATATAAGAACTGCTCCTGCACAAACCTCTTTGTGGTGCTGGGAAACAGCCAGTGACAACGAGCTGTGAAGGAGGACACCAGTAAAAATAGCGGGATTGTGTTTGAGTGTGAGTGGTGAAACATGGGGAAATTAAGTCTGCCTTTGACTGCGTAATCTTCCCAGGAGCTGGTAGCAGAGGTCTTGTTGATTGACAGGCCATTCAGATGATATAGCAGTGTGGAGGAGCTGCTGGCATGTTGAGCAGCGGTGGTCAATCACTGTCATTCCCGTCACGTTCTCAGCCCTTCACCACAGCCAGGCTGAATAACGCTAATCAGGAGCTGTGTCATAGCAAAAGGTCATTTAGGCCGGTGGGCGGGTGAGCACCATTGCTCCTTAACTTGGGACACGAGCACACGCAACATAGATCCGCTTTTTATTCACAACCATACAGCTGCGCTCGAATCTCATCATCAAATTCAACCGTGGAGATTCGTTTTACGCACTCCCGAGAGCGCGTGCAATACGCACACGCTCACTGCCACGCACCACAAAGGTGATCCACCGCTGCGGTGCAAATGGGAATGGCATGAAATAATGTTACACATTTTTCTGGATTTTTTTCTCTCCAGCACACACGCTCACTTCCACTGTGAGAGCTTTAAAAGCCTCCGAAGCTTCGCACCTTTTTCAGTGGTACTAACAGCCCAAAAATGAGAAAATGCAGTCTTACCAGTTTGAAAACTGAACGCCAAACTCAAGAGCAGCAGCCTCTGCATGGTTCAGCCGACCAATAAGTCCGTTATTGGCTCAAACCTCCGTGAGGACAGCATCAAAAAGCGGTAGTTCACTGGCTTTACAGTAATTACACAACAACCACAATCCTTGTGCGTCGGCAGGCCCCGTTTGTCCCTGTAACTTGGTTGGACCCACTTTCGTTTACACCATTTCAATTTTTTTTTAAATCTCTCTCTTCTTCGACAGTTCGTTTTCCATTCCACTCTGTGACACCAAGCTAGCTCCAATGATACAATAAACATCCGGTCACAGTTTTCAAAATAAATTTGCAAAATAAATGTCTTTATTCGACAGGGGTCTTGCCGTCCCTGGAAAATATAATGAAAACACAATCGATAAAAATGCGTATGTCTCCATTTAGTTCTTCGTTTAATATCTACATAAATGGATTAAAACTGATTTCAGGACAGCAACAAATAAGGGTAATACAATACTCTGACTGTCTGGAGCTATGTTTTTCTGATATCAACCGGAGGCATAGGAAAATGATGAATTAATTGGCGAATATATTAGGGACAAAGAAACGATTGAATATAATTTATCTAGCATGATGCGCGTTACTTCCGCTTCTGTCCTCGCTACCTCTGACTTGACGTCATATTCTCATTAGCAGCGCATTCCTCTCTTCCTCTCGCTCTCTCTCTCTGACGTCAACAAAAGCACATCAGTGCCCCCCTTTTCCTCTCCCTCTAGACTTTGTCAGGGCCAACACCGGCCAAAAAGGGGGGAAAAGATTCTAATGTTTTTTTAAAAACGGTTTATAAGCGCATAATCATGTCGACACATTTGCTGTGGTTGGGACTGTTTGTATTACATAAGATAGCAGATCATTAGAGTTACTTCAACTTTCCCCTAACTTGGTTTCACATTATTATATTATTATTATGGCATGGTTGCTATTTAAAAAAATAATTAAACAAATAGCAAGTCTTGCGTTTGTTTTCATATCTATGCCTACTACTCAACTCTAATCTGAGTACAAAAAGGGGTTTTTGGATTGGCCTAACCGAATAATGCCTTTGATGTCAAATTAACAGAATAAAATCGTGGCAGAGAAAACAGGAAACAATTATTTAAAAAAAGGAAGAGAGAAACACACAACAACACAAAAGTAATACCCTTTCGCTTGGTGACGTCATCGTGATGACAAATTCTTTGCACAGGATAAATAGCAAAATTGGTCTCCAACACTGATTTAAGATGCTGACTGTTGTGATGGCCCTCCACATACAGTGGCTGTCACAGCTCAATGGATCTCAGTCAGCCATTCACTCCAGCGCCATACCACAACGAAAATCGGACACGAAGGCTGGAGCGCCCTCTAGTGTCCGTCCAGACCCATAGCGACCCGAACTGTTTGCTGGGCACGACGGAAAATGTCCCGAAATATCTGTGAATGCTTGCGCACAACCACAAAACGCATTCTGCTTGCATTGTTTCATCTGGGAGTCAGATGCTATCCTGTTGAAAGATAAGCTCTTGTAAATGCTGTTATAAATGATATGCGATTTAAGATATAAAATAATTAGAATCAGAATGCAGAAAGTAATGTTCAACGCCCGTGTATCATCTAGTAGGAATCAAATTGGAGCTATTTCTTTTTTTTCTTTACCAGCACTGAGTAACAAATTGATAAAACTGAATTAAACAAGATAGATAAAATCACATGGATAAAACAGACCAATCTATTGCAATGAAGATTGAAATATATTGTTGTAGCATTGAGCAAAAGTATATGATACACCAATATCCAACAGGAAAAAAATTGAAAGTCCATTGTCTTTTTTTTTGCATTAAAGGAAAAAAATGATTAAATGATGTTTAATGTCATCGACCATTACAAGCATTGGCCATGTTGCAGCGCAACGGGGGTTCATTTAAGGAGTTTTACCAAAAAATCATTCTCACACAGCCTCTCTTGAAAAGGAAAAAACATAAATGCAAGCCAGCTGAGTGACATGCAGAGCATCCCATCTCTGCCGGGACTCGAACCCGGAGCCTCTGGATTAGAAGTCCAGCGCGCTATTCCATTGCGCCACAGAGACCGCAACAACGCCATTTTTAACCTGGTACATCTTTGATGCTATATCGCACCAGACTTCTGTATCCCGGCAGCATCAGGACCATTCTGAACCGACATGTTGCCTGTACCTGAGTGAGCCGCAAGAGGGAGCTGTAGCAGCATTTGCAACCTTTTTCTTTACCCACTACATATACAGGGATTGGACAATGAAACTGAAACACCTGGTTTTGGACCACAAGACTTCATTAGTATGGTGTAAAGCCTCCTTTTGCGGCCCAAATTCGTCTTGGGAATGACATATACAAGTCCTGCACAGTGGTCAGAGGGAATTTAAGCCATTCTTCTTGCAGGATAAAGGCAAGGTCACGACGTGATGCTGGTGGAGTAAAATGTTTCCTGACTCGCTCCTCCAAAACACCCCAAAGTGGCTCAATAATATTTAGATCTGGTGACTGTGCAGGCCATGGGAGATGTTCAACTTCACTTTCATGTTCATCAAACCAATCTTTCACCAGTCTTGCTGTGTGTATTGGTGCATTGTCATCCTGATACACTGCACCTCCTTCATGATACAATGTTTGAACCATTGGATGCACATAGTCCTCCAGAATGGTTCAGCAGTGACGCGCCCATCTAGCACAAGTATGGGGCCAAGGGAATGCCATGATATGGCAGCCCAAACCATCACTGATCCACCCCCATGCTTCACTCTGGGCATGCAACAGTCTGGGTGGTACGCTTCTTGGGGGCTTCTCCACACCGTAACTCTCCCGGATGTGGGGAAAACAGTAAAGGTGGACTCATCAGAGGACAATACATGTTCCACATTGTCCACATCCCAAGATTTGTGCTCCTTGCACCATTGAAACCGTCGTTTTGCATTGGCACGAGTGACCAAAGGTTTGGCTATAGCAGCCCGGCCGTGTATATTGACCCTGTGGAGCTCCCGACGGACAGTTTTGGTGGAAAC
>JABUIW010000018.1:58667-93342 GCA_013363375.1 Menidia beryllina | reverse complement strand
ACACACACACACACACACACACACACACACACACACACACACACACATACATACATCCATATTGGGTCAGGCTTTAATGGGTTAACCAGATGGTATGTTAACAACTTTACATTTACATTCAATTTGAACAGAGAAAAAGTAGAAAAAAAATATCCGCACATGAACTATCACTACCATTGCCATTTTTGTACATTTGCAAAAGGTAACTTTTTTTTTGTTTGTTGTTTTTTTCATTCCTTTTTTCATTCCTTTGTGGATGTGAGTTGATGTGAAATTCATGTTATAAAGTCAAACAATTCCTATTTATATGTGAAGAAAATGTTTGTACTAAAATGGTACACATCTGCTATTGATACATATGTTGTACATATCAGCCCAATACAGAAGTAGAAGTTTTGTACTTAAAGCCTGTTATTCTCACCTATAGATGAGCGACAACTTCTGAGATGGATCAACTGGTAACCAGGAACAGTTCATTTTATCCAACATCACAAAGCATTTGAAGTCCTTTACTAGCTCAACTGCACAATTAAAGAAAAACAAAAACCAACTTAAAACAAGCTTGACTCCACAGCACTACAATGGGAATACTGAATGGACAATGAGTGTAGTCATCATTATAATGATGTCAAAACGTATTGCTGCTTACCGTGTGACGTAGAAATGGATATATTTGCAGGTTCACTTTCACTCCAATCTTTGCATCCCATAGCGGTAATTTCAAAGTGCAAATTACCAGAGAGCATTTCATTTGTGAGATAACGCTCCTCGAAATCTGTTGTTTTAGAAGTCTGTAAGTCAAAGAGAGAAACAATCAAACATTCTTATTTAATTATCAACTGGGCTATTTGCTATATAATTTCCCTTCTTTCATCCTTCCATTTCAAGTTCCCCAGTTCATAACAAGTCACTGTTTTTCAAGTCTTGTGAAAGTCTGTATCTCTACCACAGAGTTTGAAATCACGACCATGAAAAACAATGACCATACAAAACAGTACAAACTTCTAACATTCTTTTTACAAATCATGATTACAGACCAAATTAATAGTATGCACCACTTGTCAAGTTACTATATCATAATAGTATGCAGAGAATCTTCTACCCTTCTACCCATAACCCAACTTTTTATAAGCAGTATGGATAATGGATGGAATCACTTCTAGTAACTGACCCAAATACTTTCAACTTCACACTTCCTTCATGTCAAACGCAAATTTTTGAGAAAAAACAACTAAATGTTTATAGAATAAAAACAACTGAATGCACTTTTTATCTAATTGTTTTTTTCAAGCATTTAAAAAAAAAACTAAGGACATTGTTGTCTCGGGAATGTTTCAGAGAAACAACAACTGGCATCCAGCTATAAATCTGAACAACTATAACTCACTGGTGGAAAGTCATGTCTCTTAGAATACAGATACATCTTTTACACATATTGCACAGACCCACTTCCCAACAAAAGCAAGTCTCACAATTGTTTTTATTTTTTCTGTTTTGGTCCACTGGTATACAGCATATTCAATTGTACAGTTGTGTGGCAGGTTATCAGGCCTCGTCCAGGACCAATTCACATGTAGATTGAAATCATCAATCCACCAACGACTCAGCCCAGTTGGTGCAGGGAGGCGATGATCTGCGGGGAAAACATTACAAATGTAACAGTTCCTCTCACCATTTCAGAATGAATAATACTGTCATAGATTAGATTCACAGTGAGAAGGGATTGCATCCAATTCCTTGTCAAGCACTTCTAATTTTAATCAGAGGGTTCAATGAGCTAACCATTGCTGGTTTAGTCATCTTTGATAAACAATAACTCAAAATGCTCCCCAACAACTCAAAATACTTTCCATTCAAAGAAATGTACTCAATAAACACAAATGGTTACGATAATGGATGGATGGATGGAAGTTCTATAGCTCACACTATAAAATGATTGATGAATGCTCTATTATCTATTAATGATAATAGAGCATTTTCTGAGTTTAATTCTTTAATACTAAAACAGCTAATCTTATCACCAAGAGAAGATTTAATGCCACCTTTCAACGTTTCCCAATAATCTATAATGAACCTGAATGGTAAAAAAACAGGCCCTTTTCAGAATGATCCCTAAAGATTATGATGAATGAATTGTGAAGTATGACTGTAACCTTCAGGGGGCTTTCAGTTTAGATTCCCTAAAGGTTAGGGGTGGTGTAACCTTGAGTATATCATTAGGCAACATTCTTTAACATTCTGAAGGTTAGAAAGCCTATAACCTTTGGATTACGGTCAAGCTTTGTAACTTGTGGAGAAACATTTGGGAATATTCCTTGACAGTCACACTGCCTGTTACCTTTAGATGACCTCCTAGGTCCATTTTTAAAGGTTTTATAATGATTATAGGGTGGAAGATCTATTGATTACCAACAGAAAGCACCGATTAATATGGCCCCTTTATGTAAAATAAAGAAAAAGTCACTTTCAAAAAAACGTAAAAACGTTTTTATATAAGTAATTTTGTTATGCATCTCATGAATAATGTTGCTTGTGAATTACTTTTGATTCTTGAGATGAACTGGCTCTAGCAGACTTTGAATTTGATGGTTCCTTTTCACACAACTGTGCTGCACTGGTATTGTTATGTTTTATCATTTGATGCTATTGTTTCATTATACATTTTCACACATCCTGAGACCAGTCAACTAGGATAGATTCTTAATGTATTTTTACCAAGCCTGTGTGATATTAATGAGAAATTCAACTGTTAAAAGTAAAAAAATAACTCAAGTTTCATGTAGTAAATACATGTTTTATAGTATTGAGGGCTACTTGCACAAAGATATTAGTGGAAGTTGTTTTCGTACAGTTTATGAAGTCGTCTCAAAGACACTGAGATCTAACTGTCGCTGAAAATAATAGTAGTAGACTCATGTATCTAGTCATGTTGGTTTGTGTGTTCAAGCGTGGAAAACAATCCATACTTATTGATCCAGGTTTACAGATACAATTGCCCACATAAAGTCCCATGCAAGTACGCGATATAAAGGTTATGTGACGTCACGCAAATTATGAACCCCATGGCGTTTGTGATAACCAACAAGGAACCAAAGGGAAACATTTTGTAAACACATGTTCATATTTTTACCCATGATCGCACCCAATACAGTGACCTTTTAACAGGAGTTCCCAGAGCATATCTGTTAGCTTGAAAATTGACTTTCAGACACCAACAACGACAAGTAGTTAAAGCAGGCTACGTCTTGTTTTTTTTAAGCAGGAAATTGAACAGAGCAATGTAGGCGTCCGTCCGAGAGTTAAACAAGAGAGTTAAACAACAAGCACCAAATTCTATAAATATCAGGAGTATAAAACCTTTAAACATAGCCTATAAAGGAATATGGAACACCAAACTGAAACAGCATACTGAAAACAATTTGAAGAACACTGATATGAATAAATGAGATATATAAATAAATAAGAAAATGTAATCATTACCTGCTCTGCATTGAGAACACGTCAGAATGGCAAGGCAAAAAACGACGAAAATATCCATAATAGTGACCCTTTTTAAACGTGCGTCCATTCGAACCGGCTGACGGTAGTCCGACAGTGGGGTGGTGCAGTAGCTGGGGTTAACACAACGGACGGACAACCCCTAAAAGTTAAAATAATTAAACTTTTTTTTTTTAAATTAAGGAGAAATACAAAAGTTAAAGGTAGAAGAAAATAACTGAATGATCAAAAGAGTCTCGATGACTGCTGGGAACACTGTCAGGAGACAGTTCCTGCGGGGAAAGATAGTTCCTGTTAAGGAAGAAGGAGGAATGATTTTCTCGTTGAGAAAAAAAAGCGACGGTCCGGTGTTTTACTGCAGCGACTACATCACGCATGCGTGTGCTCTTGGGCGCAAAATCGCATACCACAGGTGTCAAGTCCCTCTAGGAACATCATACTGCACACAAACAGAAAACGAGACCAGTGAAAGTCCGTATAAATGTGGCCTATGTGCCAGTGAGGGCTGTATTCGGAGTCGGGAGCATGCGATGCTTTCCCTGATATTGTGGGAGTGTCCTGAAATGGAATTTTTAACTTTAACATGTTTATATATTTATTAGATCCATCCATCCATTATGCATCCATCCATCCATTATCAATACCGCTTATTCCCTGATGGGGTCGCGGGGAGAACTGGAGCCGATCCCAGTGGTCAATGGCGAGAGGCGGGGTACACCCTGGACAGTCCGCCAGTCCATCGCAGTATATTTATTGGATTTAATTTGAAAATCCAATTTTATCGTAACAATTAATGGATGGTTTTGGACTGGTTGTTATGGAAGTAGAAATCTATTTTCTGCATTTTAAGGACTCCAGTTTCAGGTTGGGATTAAAGTTGAGTGAGCTAGTAGAGATGTTTCATTAACAAACGCACTGACAAACAACTTTGGATCTTAATATTTTCTTAGGTTTTATTGATAAAGTGTTTTACAAAGGAAATATGACAAACAGTTGCACATTGTCAATCAATGCAATAAAAATAATAAAAGAATAATAAAAGAAAAAAACAATCTCTCCAATAGGACAGATTTTGATCAAGTGCCAAAAGGAAGTAATAGCATATGTACAATTATGTATTATACATACAAACCTACACTGACATGAAATTAATTTTACAGCATGTCAACAAATAATGTACATAACCTTAAATATCATTCATTTATCTACTAATTTCAGTGTAGCACTTGTGAAATACTAGACCAGTATATTATTTTTTCAAGACTTGAGTATTTTCAGATGGCAGAGTGCAAAGGCACTGAATCCACATCCAGCTGAGAAAAGCTCACAGACTAGACTGAGGTGAATTTCACACATTTTATTTTTTACATTTCTGAATGTACTTAATGCCAGCATTCCACAAGTTTCTTCCCTGTAGCAGATTCAGCATAGCCATGTGAGGCCTAACAGGGGCCTGTCTTGTCAATATGAACATTGTAAGCTGCTAACTTTAGATGTGACCTTTTTGCTTATCAGATTTTTGTTTGGCTTCAGGTGTGCGTCAAAACATAACCTATTGAATCGGTATGCCTCCAACAACTACTCGGGTAAAAAAAATATATATATTCCAGAGCAAAACATCTCCATAGATCTTATGACAAAACTTGGGGAAAAGGTGAGAGAATAGTTCCAATACTCAGCTAGAAGTCAATCCTGCAGTTTGTTTCCAAGACAGAAGAAATACGTAGTCGATTACAATCTGTTGTGGCTCAGTCTAATGCCTAAACCCTACATGCTTACATTTAGCCAGTTTTGCACAAATCCATTCCAAAACATACTGATCCTATCACCATAGGAGCAGTATTTTGTGAAATGGAGTATAATATTATTATCAATCTGCAGTGCGGTGACCTTTGACGCCTTGTTTCAATGCACAAGCAATACAGATGCTGAGGATAGCCCATAGCACCGGAGGGTGGGGAATAGGTTGTTTTGGTAGGAGGTAGAGGCAGCCTCCCTCTTATTCCCCCATTCAGATCTTCAAAGGAAAACTGTCGGGAGGACAGGCGGTAAGAAACTCAGCTCATATCAGTGGATGTCCCGCTGATGGCGCGAAACACATGGAGGGAGTTCTGTAACAGTGAGCGCATCATGTCCTCCTGGTATATCTGGAGTCAAAGCAAAATGGACATCATGAGAGGCGACTGTTACATGAAGCCATATACACACATGCACACTATCAGCAAACTATTAGTTTGTTTACATAAACTAAATTCCAGGCGTGGATGAGGGGCTGATACACAAGGAGGTCAAAACATGCAAACAAGACAAATGCACACCAGGAAATAAGATAAAAAATACACTTTTCTTTGCACATCTAATCTATGTGGCAGCAAGGTGACAGACATTTTTGTTTTGTATTTGTGTCAGTAGCTAAACAATTCTCAGACTTGAGGGATGATTTGAAATCTGAAGTCCACTTCAATTGTGATATTTATCCGCTGGATACTAAATGGGCATATTTATTCTAAGCAAGCAACTGTTGCTGTACCAGCGGAAATCTAAACCTAATGTGGCAGTCTCCAAACAAGTCCAAAATAATTGTATAATGACTGCTTTCATCCTAATGCAAATCCTCATTTCTGCCGCTGATGAATAGGTTTATGTATAACAAAGAAATTGCAGTCACATAGAGAAAATGCAAATCAATGATCCCGTTGAAAAATGACCTGACCTTGTAAACTGACAAAAAACACTGAGATCACTTGTTCTCCTAATTTTTTTTCCACAAGCCCAAAGTGATCAAGGGGTCTTCAGGCCCTCTGATAGCACCTACTGATTAAGTGAAGGTGTGACAGGACTCCACTCCCTGCTTATATGAAGTTTTATGCAAGAGCCCTGATTACGTAACATATAAACTGCGGAGCCATCAAGCTTTTACCTGAGGCTGTTTAACCGAGCTGTGTTTTAGCTTACATAGATCGTGTTTATGCTTGGAAATAAACAGGGTAGCCGTAGAAACAAAGAATATTTTCTCTGCCATGACAAGGAAATAAAACAAATTTGACCGCAAACTGGAATATTATCTGATCTCTGTTTACATGCAGCTTAATTTGGTTTGGAAAGGGAAGGTTGGGGTAGGTCTATTATTAGGATGCATATTTTTGCAAATGTGGATATGGAAAATGCACACACTTTATCAAAAACAGCATTGTGCAAAAGTGAAGTGTGTAATGCAAACATGATTTCATTAAGGGCTTTTCTGATTTGCATTCTTTTCAATATCATCACCAGTGTTGGTTAAGATTTAAGAGTTGTCTAAGAGTCATCTGAATTGGCATGTCAAAGTAGGATTTTGGTAAATTCCAAATGTTTGACATGCTGTCTTCTAAAACAGCATTTCAGTGCATTTGGATGAGAAACTTTTAGTTGTCTGTTTCAATGTCACCTGTTTCTGATTTGTGAGTACATATGATTATCAAACAACTGAATATGCTCTCTGATTGTATTTGTTCAGTAAGTGAATTTTTTACAATTAACTTTTTTTTCAACTTGAAGCATCTGAACAAAAAAGTGAGAGCGTGCAAAATTATACTGGATATTTATATGAAGGGGACAATACTAAAATATGGGCTTTTCCACACTTAATAACCCCATTACCTGGTTTCCTTAAAGCTAAAGGTCAGCACATTGGAGAGAAAAAGTCAGACTTGTCAGTTTAGTGATATTACCAAAAAAGAAGCCAGAGACAACGTAAAACAGAATCAACATCAACACACTGAAACACATTCTGTCACTAATAGCAGAGTTTGTGTCGTTGTATGATGCAATACAGCCATAGAAAATTGCAGTGGTTACAAATGGACAATACACAATCTGAAAGTTGAAGTGATTGATACGTTTTTCTGAGTAAAATAAAGATTTTCACATCATTTGGCTCAATGTACAAATAAGTTCACGTTTTTTTTCCACAAAATGTATGCTTTTAGTCAACAATATTGGCCAACTTCTACTTTCATTGCTTGCAAAGGAGCATTAGTACTGTTCTAAACACAAGCATTTTAAGTTATGAGTGCATGAGCCATCTGCTTTGACGGAGGGAGTCATTCCTCCAGGAAATAGTCAAGAGGAAATTCAGTTTTTAATGATTCCTGACTGTTAAATCATCAGTTTCCTGTTGCAAGTCATTATGAGTCGCTTCAAGTCCGATGATCAGTGTTAAACATTAAGCCACAGCTGCATTATCCAGGCTACTGGGTGTTGGTGAAAGGGTCAAAGAGCAGTAAACATAGAACCCAGTGTTTCTAGCTACAAAATAAAACTCAAAGTGTTGCTAATTTGTTTCCTCTACATACAACATACAAATATTGCTCTAAAAGCAGCTAGTCACAAACATCAGAAGACCAAATAAGGGTCCATTTAATAACTTTAAAAAATGTTAACAAGAAGCAAGTGAAGATATAACTTCTAACAAAAATGAATGGGTTTTGCAGGCACTGAATTTCATATTTTTCCTTGAACTTTTCCTATTTGATACACAATGTTTGTTAAAGTTTCTATTCACTATTTATATTATTATTCCTACTTCCTGATTTTCGTACAGTATTCCTCTAGTTTGGAATTTCCTGTTTTTAATATCTTGGATAAAGATAAACAAAAAACAGTTCTCAAAAAGAAAAAACACCCAATCATTATAAACTGAAGAGAGGAAAAAATTAAACCTCACCAGGTTCGTATTATTTCACTTTTTAAAGAAGGTGGCCTGGGTGGGTATGTTTTTACTTTTGTGCCAACATTAACTTGAAAGCTAACAAAGGAGTGTGACCGTAAGTAACTTGCATTCCACATGCATATTTTGTCATTAGTTTCAGCATGCACGGATAATTAACATTACCTGTTCATGGATGATATCCGATAGCTCCTTTACCATTTCTTTAAAGTTTGATTTGAGGCCTTCGTGATACTCAAACTGGTCCTCTTTTATCAAACGTTCATTTATGTCCAGAGCCATGCTGCATGCTTCGACAAACCGCCTGCAGTTATTAATAAAAATAAGAAAACAAACTTTCAAAAATAGACAATTTTTAAAAAAAAAAACTTGAGAAGTACTCAAATAAAGGCCCCAAATCCTTTTTATTTGTTATATACTGTTAAAAATAAACAGGCAAACCTGAAAATATCCTTAAGTTCTTTCACTTTTTTAACGCCAGACTGGTTGGATTTACTGTCATCCAGGAATGCTCGAGCATATGCCATGGGACCTGCATTCACCTGCAGCAAAAGATACCTGAGATTGTTAAGAATTCATACATCGCAAACAGATTAGCTCAGTGCATGTTCTCTCAGAGCTCCAATAACGACTCAACATAGGAAGAAGTGGTTAATTTATGTCCATTCAACACTGTAGAGTAAACATATGGACATTGGAGTGGCCATGGCTAACCTGAAGGACAGAACCTCACATTGCCTCTAATAAGTTAACAGGGAAATGTAAATGTTTTGTAGAACACAGACAAGACTTAAAAGTGGTAAAAATGTGGATAGTTTAAAACACTTGTTTTTTTAAAACAACTTGCAAGAAAGGCAATGGACATTTTTTTGTGATCTACATTCTTTCACTTGGCTGTTTGCATGACTGAAACCTTTACCTGCACAGAGACACAGCCCTGCAATTTGAGCTGCAGTTGGATCATGTCCACCTCCTGGTTGGAACAGAGCTTGATCAGCTCTCCTGTTCGGGCCTTCATCTCATCTATAGCAACATCCACTGGCTTTAGCTCCACCTGTTTCTCCCCCACCACCTCCACACGCTTTTTCACATATGGAAAAGTGTTGGCAGCTGGATAGGAAAGGGCAGAATAACTGGTTTAGTGATGCCATACAACCAAATGTGGTCATGCAAAAAAAAAAATAGAACAAAAAAAGAGAGTATGCTTTCTTCACTTCCAAGGTTTTTTGTATCATGGAAAAATTTAGTTAGCTCTTAAACTTAAGTCAGTGTAGCCAGAAAAGAACAACGCATAACCAGTTTTACTGGGTCAATAAGAGACTAGTAAGCAGTCAATGGCTTTTGATCAATTACATTTGAATTAACTGATCATCATTCAACAGGAATACCTCTATAAAGGCTCAAATTTGGGTCAGTTACTTCTTGGACGTTCAGGTGCTGACAAAATGCCAAGGTGGGAACAGACATCAGCAATGACCTCAGAGAAGGAACTGAAGCCACGACCATTTCCTTTTTATAATAATCTTGAAGTAAAAAACCTATTTGGAGTTCATCATTTTACAGTTAGGAAGATTAGTCCAAGGTGAGACTGTGCATACCTCTGAGAAACAGCAAAAAACCTACACCTCACACTCTACAGTCTCTAACAGTAAACATGGCAGCAAAAAAAAAAAAACTTTTCTTTTTTGCCATTTAATGTGACCAGAACTACATGTATAAAAAGTTAACAACATAAAAAAAAGAGAATACAAAAAATAAGAATGACAAAATCCCTTCAGGGCGCTTGTCACTGAGATACATTCACACTGAGACAGGATGATGTCCTAACACACAACAGCTGAATCCTTTTTTTACCGAACTTTTAAATTTCACTTTTAATATTTCACTGTGTCACCACACACACAATTGCAATCCAAAGTGGGTGTGGTTCATTTAAATCAATCAACAGAACAACGAGATGGCACATTGTAACTAAAGACTTGTTTTTGAACACAAGAATTTGATCTGATGAAAATTTCAGTTTCTCCTTTCCATCCCCAAATGGGGCATCATGGCAACAAAGGCAAATGCATTTTTAATATGTTATTATGTTATGCACATTAAAAGTGGTGAGCTGTTAACCACGGGCATTCCATAGAAAAACACTCAACACTTTGTTCTATTTTTCACGCTGCACAACATCTTAAGACTGAGAGCGTAACAGTGTTACATATCAGTGTGAACACCAGCTATTGGTGTGTGTGTTTCACTTACTTATGAGGACCGTCCTCCTCTTGCACTGCTCCTCCACCCCGCCATGTTTTTTCCCCAATAACGTGTATGGTGTCTCAAACACAAAGCGATTAATGTTGTGACACTTCTCAAAATCTGTCTTCTTCTCTGGGGCTTCTTTCTCTTCAAAGTATGGCTTGACAAATGTCACTTGAATGTGAGCAAACCTGGAGTCCAGCTCTTTGGAGTTCACCTGTGAGAGAACAGTCTGATTAAATTAAATACAGAAGTGTAGAAAATTATGCCAAATACAAGCAGGATTTTTTAAGCTTAGATTAGATGACCCCTGACTTGAAAAAGGAATAGCTAAGGAATAATAATGAATGTAATTTAAAGACAAACCAAACTTTTGGAGCACCCAACATAGATAAAAAAATGTCCTCAGACTGAAACGTTGGGCTATACAAAACAAGGCTCATCTCCCCCACCTAATTCTTCTTAACATCATTAAATCTTATTGGTCCAACACAATGAAAGTAGTTAGCAAAATAATTTCTTTATCAGTCAACTGAGACTTTATCATTAACAAATATGATAACTTTCTAATTTTACAGATATCTTATTTTCGAAATTACCGTAAAAGGGGAACCTTAATACCAAATTATTTTTCAAGTACATCAGTAGTTGAGCTAAAATAAAAAATCAAATTCTCAGATTGTTCTATAAGTTTTATCTAATTTGAATACTGCACTTTGTTTGAGTCCTGAATGATCCTGACGTTCTCTGGGCTGAACTTTTCCCCGTAGAGTGTCAGCAGCCGCTGGGAGATTTCAGACAGACCAGTGAGTTTGGGCTCTTTGTAAATATACTCCTTCCCATCCTCTTCCTCAAAGAAGACCTGGTCAACAGACAGGCATTTAACCAAGATTAATCATGGTAACAGAAACCTTTAAACACAAAAAATACTTTTTAGAGCTTGCATTAAAATAGAATATAAGATATTGATTTGATTTAAAATACATTATTTATTTCTAGCATAGAATATAATGACAGAGGGAAAACACAGTTCTCTGTTTGGCTTTCACAGAAAACAATTTCAATTTCAACAAAAGTCTTAAATGTCAGCTAACTTGCATGCATATACAGGTGTGTACACACATGCATAACTGCATACACACATATCACATGCCTTTTTGGTTACTGCACCAGTCAAAATCTGCATGATTTTCATATATCGCCCACCTGCACAATGGCGATTTTCTTGATGAACTCAACATGTTACTCTCCTCCATTCATGAATTTGATTGTCCCACAATGGTCCTTGGTGATATGAATCTTGAACCTTGACTCCCCTTACTTATCTAATTTCTTAACATTAATGACCTCTTTTGACCTACAACTGGGCAGCAGTCTGATCACAAAGTGCTTGATCTCATTTCCACAAGGAAATGTGCAATAGAGGTCCTTTCTGTAACACCTCTGCATTTTTCTGATCACTATTTCATTCAATTCAGTGTAAAACTCCCAAAAACTTCCACTGCTCCCACCTCAGTGGGACTGGGACCTCTTCTCTTTGCCATATACACCACCACTCTGGGACAGATCATTCAATCACATGGTTTCTCATACCAATGTTATGCTGACAACACCCAGCTCTATCTGTCATTTCCACCGGATGACCACAAGGTCTCAGCACGCATATCACACTGTCTTTCTGACATATCAAAATGGATGAAAGCCCATGACTTTTAAAGATCATGTTACTTCCGTTTCTCGATCTTGTTGCTTCACACTACTAAACATAAGAAAGATCCGGCGGCCGGCCATACCTAACCCAACATGCTACCCAGGTCCTGGTGCAGTCTATGGTTATCTCCCGCCTTGACTATTGTAACGCAATCCTGACTGGCCTCCCAGCCTGTAAGGCAAAAACCTTTACAAATGATCCAGAATGCGGCAACGCGTCTGGTCTTTAATCAGCCCAAAAAGTTTCACGTCACCCCTTTGTTCATTGTACATCACTGGTGCCTGCATCAAATTCAAGTCCCTGATGCTAGCCTATAAAGTGCTTAAGGGTACGGCTCCCATCTACTTGAAGTCTCTTGCAAAGGCTTATGTCACAACTCGGTTACTCTGGTTATCAATGGATTGTCGTCTAGCAGTGCTCATACCACCCTTAAGACAATCCCGACTGTTTTCATGTGTTGTTCCAAGATGGTGGAATGACCTACAAAGGGCTACAAGAACAGCAGAGTCCCTGTCTATCTTAAGGAAACTCTTAAAGACCCACCTCTTCAGAGAGCATCTCCTATCCTAAATCTTACGCCTTAACTCTATACCCCCTCAGCACTTCCCTCTATCTCTTTGCTGTCACCACTGATTCTGACTTTGGATTTTACACTACAGAACTTATTGTCAAATTGCTGATAACTGTAACATTGTGTCTACTTTGTAAGTCGCTCTGGATAAAAGCATCTGCTAAACATAAATATTACAATCAGCCTCTTACTTCACAAACATGGAATTCAGTTATTATTGTTATTACTTATTCATTTTGTCCACTTTTATATCATCATCAAAACCATCATCACTGTTATTATTATTGCTATGATTTTTTTCCACTCTACATTTAAAAATGTAAAACATTTCAACATTAAACGCTCTTATCCATCACTCCTATTTTATGTTATTGTATGTTTCTATAGCAATACCATTAACTTACAATGAAGTATTCAAGTATTGTTAAGTGTCTGTTATGCCTGCACACAGTAACTGTGGCGGGGCGGACTGGCCAAGACAAGTAGTTGTTTGACCATATCAACGTTTGTCTCATTTAGATCCACATACAATATCCAATGACTATGGTTTCTCCCTCTGTAATGTATCTCAGTTGGTGAAGAATACAGTTAAATTAATCTATCTATTGAAAACAAGTTTTTATCTGTATAATAGAGAGAAACATCAAAGAAAATCCCTGACCTGACAGTACCTGAAAGGAGGCTGGACATTAACATAATGATAAACATGAGGCTGAGTTTAAAAAAAGAACCTGCTTTTTTAAAAATCTATTTTTTTTATTTCTGTACACTCACCGATTCTATGTATTGTAACTTTACTATGAGAATTTTTGCTCTAAGAATTTTATAGTTTTTTTATTTATTTTATGAAGCAATTAACTATGAAGAGATCATATTTTACTCCTCAAAAGTTTATATTGTCTTTTTGAGGCAATGAAGTTTGGGTAAACATTTGCGGGTCTGTTTGACCTTTGAAATACTTTTCTTATAGAAACTACTCATGCTTGCCCTTTCTTGAATAAACAATCCTTTTGAGCAGTTCATTGGCAATACCTGTCCATAAAAAGCCACTCTGAAGTATGTTCCAAGCAGCCTGCGGCCCGAGTGAACCACCTCTTTGATCTTGTTGTAGGCTCTGTGGAGAGTTTCGTACAGTCGGCTCAGTTTCTGAAAAAATAAAACAGAGGTCTTTTTTTGCGATTGTTTGTTTAATGCTACGAAGAAGTTGTACATAAAAAAAATTGTTACAGGATGAGCAAGCAACAGTGTGGATACATCAGTGTGGTGTAACACCATTGGACAACACTAGTTAAACAGAATGAGGCTGTGTTATGAGGTGTGAAATGTTGAGGCCTGCCAAGCATGCTGTTGAACAGGGAGGTCTGCCTTGGTGCTCTTTCAGAACATGTTTAACACAGTTTATGATGTAGTTCTAGATACTATTCGAATCTTTGATGAAACTGTCAGAATGCTAGATTTTTTAACTTTAACTTTCACATAAATTTGGGAACGTGGAACTAAACATGGCACTGATTAGTATCAATCCAATCATAAAGTCGGGACCCAAAAAAACCTGAGGAAACACTCTAAAGAGGTTTCTTATTTGCAGTTTTTACTGTGAACCACTGCTTACCAGTAGTATCCGAATTCCACCGCCAATTATTAGAAGCTTGGCTATTATTTACCGCCATTTTCATTCAAACCCTTGGCAAAGTAACATAAAAAATTTTTTTATCTTCTTTTATGCACCAAATCTTCTGCACTGGGAGTTCATAATGGTTTCACTCATATATGCCGAGGCATCTTTGACAGTGTTCTGTCAAAGAACAGGTTGAGCAAGTTTAGAGAATTGTTGGGCTGCTGGAGAATATTCTGACACTGCATCAATCCAAAATGCTTACCATTGAAATGAGGACAATTCCATTAAAAAAAGGATTGAACATAGAAAAAGTGACACCAGTACCTCATACTCATGACGCTTCTCATAAATAGGAATGATAAGCCTGGCGATGTGTGTGATGAGTTCATAGCGTTCTGCTTTCCACAAGGCTTCAACACAGACTTCAAGGTGTTCAACCAGAACTTCCTAAAAAGATGTAAAACGAAATTGCCGTAATTTAAATTATTATAGTGCTCTTACACCAAAACCAAGTTAAAGTGCCAAAAAAGTGATAACATTTTTTATAAATTACCAATCGACCAAATAGTTATCACTTTAAAAATGCGAAACAAGTTTCACCTCAGTGTAGTAGACATCTTGCATTCCACTGTCTTCCTTCATGGCAGCTTCTTCATCAATGTTAAATGTGATTTTTTTAAAAGCAGCGAGGCCACTGGGGAACAATTCTGGCAAATAATTAGCAAAGATAATTTTCAGCACGATATAATGCATTTTATTTACTAAAACTGCAATGGGCTGTAGCTTCTGATGAAATGACAACAATGACGAAAAGAAAATCTATCAAATACAAATAGAAGTCATGTGGTCTTGAGTAACTTTTGCAAAATATAAAACAGATGGCACTCTCACTGTGTCTATCTGATAGTAAACATCATATGAAATGCAGATATAATACAGAGACAGACATATGTTATTCTGATAAAACTGCGTATTGATGAGTTGCTGCTATTCAAGCCTTGCAAACCGCAAATAATCTTTGCTGACATCCCTCAAGCTCAGGTACCTCACATTTGCCTGGAGCTATGGGACAGTTATGGGAATTTTATCATTGCATTGCATTTCCTGGAAGATCAGTCCTCCAAAATAACCTTTGGGAAGTCTATTGTATGAAATTCCGGTCAGGGAGCAGTGTGGTGTCAAACAAGCATTAAATATAGAGTGTGTTTAAAAAAATGTTTAAAAAAAAGGAGATTAGACTTACTCTTTCTGTGCAGGTATTCTGCAACCAGTGCAGCCACATGAACATAACACATGGCAGCCTATGGAGAAACCCACAAAGTTTGTTCATATTTTCCACAAAAAAACTACTGGTGACAACTTTTCAAGTGAAACATATATATTTTGTTTCCATTATCTTCTTACTTGCATTGGGCTACTTACCCTTTACTTAGGCATAATCACCTGTCATAAACTATCAAGGAAATTTTCATTACCGTTGTGTTTTTCTTTAAAATTCTGTCTGGGTATATTTAATATATACAAAGAAAATAATGTATACGGTATAAAAAAAAATAACACAAACAATTGTTGAAGAAATTCAACAAATAGCTCTTAGCTCTAACTCTTGTATATTAACGTCTTATTACTCTGATACAAAAATATGAATTAAAAAGTTAACACAACAACTCTTTGTTGTTTTAATAAATGGGGGAACATAACTGTTGAACTTTTCCTAATTATCTGCAAATGAAAATATTTTCCTCCAAATTGATTAAAAAGAATATGAAAAGCAGGAGTTTATTTAATTTGGATATAGTATCAACACTTGTGGTTTGACCTTACAGGTAAGGTATTGCTGGGATCACCATGATATTCTCTACATACATGTTGTTATCAGTTAATATGATCAGCATCGGCTCTACTTATGTGTGCGATATAATACCTCATTCATATATTGTAATTAGACAAGAATTTGCTATTGACTCAGGCGTTTTTTGTTTTTTTTCTGATTAATTACCTAATGATTAAAGAAATGCATTTAAAGTTAGCCCTCGCTCTGTTTATATTAACTGGACCACCCATGTCCATGCTTTGTTGTACTGTTGATTTTTGGACTTCCTCTTCTATTCTGTTCCCTGACTGAGTATGAGAAAATAGAACATTAAAAATATTAAAAAAAAAACATATGTAAACGTCTAACACAGCATCAGTACCTCTTGTTTACTTTTGCTTAAGTCACTCTTTGTTTCTTTGTGACCTTAAATAAACTATAATTTGAGCATGTGCATAGTGAAACAGCTATCACTCTATTTGTATTTAAGGTATGTGTGACGGTTTTGATGCATCAATATAAAAAATCCTGAAGGGTGTTTGTTCTTTCTGTTGCTATCGAGGATAGGGGTAGATCACACTATTCTTGTCTTTGCTGTCAGTCTTTTTTAAATTTGTGATTGATAAAAGTTGTGTTACTGGCATTTGTATAACTGACAATAACTGACATAAATTTATCAGAAAACCAGGCTGTGGCTGTAACATTAGTTTCACATGACTGGAGTAAAAAAGCAGATAAGAGGAAACATTTAGATACAGATGGAACACACTGTGAGACAGAAATGTTCTAATATTGTCAGCTATTACCTCAGAGAAATCTCCATTTTTGAGGTGTGCTCTCGCCATGCTGTCCAACCAGGTCCGCCTGAGCTCTGGAGTGCTGGCATAAGACCGGGCCAGGCTGTACTGAAGATCCAGCAGCATTTCAGGGTCTTTTTCATGCTCTCTCATCTGGGCTGTGGCCATCAGCACTGTACGTATGCGCTTGGTCAGACCCTTCACTTCTGAAGGGAATGGTGTTGACTAGATGGTGTGAAGATACATAAAACATCAGATCTACCATAGAGATATACTATGCCCAGAATGTGTTTGTCTTAGCTTTGACAACACCCTGTGGGCTTTGAAGGAAAAATGATTGATCATAAGTGCATGAAAGTCAAGGTGAGTAACTTTTCTGGCTTTTGCTTTCTGAATGGAATCATTCTAAAATGATAATTTTATTTCATATATCATAAAATTATAATTTGATTAAATTATATATTTGTTATTATAAAATAATCATACATTCAGGGGTGCAACTGGTTTTCTGCTTTACCTTCATGGCCTTGTCACTGTTTGCAAAGTTGTTGATGATAGAGAGTGACTCCTGGAAACGAGAACTGCCTGTCAGCGCCACATCAGAGATCAGGTGGCTCACTGCAATGATGATCTGAGGAGGAAGAAATAAACAATGTGGGTGAGACAATGAAGAGAAGTTCGGGGAAATAGAAACAGACCAGTCTTCAAATTGTGTTTGTGAAACATTTCTACTCCACTGAGAATTTATTGGAAGCACAACAAAATGTGCTACTATCTTTGTAATAATGCCAGAAACATAGCAGGCCATCTATTCTTAAAATGTTTAAAGTTCCACTTTACATTTGTCAACTTCTGTAAAAATGCAACTGGAGCACTAAAAGGTCTAAAAATAAATCTGTGGTGCACAGTAGAATGAAAAAACCACCAGGTTATACTGACTGTGGATATTGTTCACTGAGTATAGATATGACATCAAGAGGGATGACATGAATCTCTTGTTGTAGACTTCTAGTTACCTGCAAGTGTGTACGTAGGAAGGTCTTCCTCTTGGTGTGCTCATAATTGTTTCTCATCAGCAAGTAAAGCAGTGCAGATGCCTCTGCCCTCAGGGACGCCAGTTTGGAGACACAGCACTTGAGCACCTCGCAGCAGAGAGCTTCACATAGCGTTACGCGACCCTTAAATAGCACCAACGGGAACTGATGGGACAGCATGTTAGTGTATCAAAAGCAGTAAGTGCACTATGTATGTAGGGAAAACAGCAGAAACACAGCAGAGAGCATTATAAAACATTAGTTTTTGCACTTTAGCAACAGCTGTGATCGGATTTAATAGGATTTGACAGGATTTGAAAGTATTCTCAAAACTTCAATCTTCTTTCATCCATTTCAAATATATATATAATAAAATATAATATTTATATTTGATCCATCAAACATTTGCTAGAAACAGAAAGGAGAAAATGTATCAAGCACTATAGAAGAAGAGCAGTTATGGACATATGTAGTTTCTCTTGTTTAATAAGCTACATCTGTCATGCCCGCCCTGTGATTAAGAATTAAATTGTAAGAATTAAGAGTAAAAGCATAGCTTGTCATTTCCCAGCTTGGGATCCAAAAGAAAATCTATCTATCTGTAAATATATAAATGGCCTTAAAAATAAAAAAGCCTAAGTTGTACCAATTGATTTTAGGAAAATATTTTCTTTTATATTTCAACTTTATTTCTTAAATATAATTATATATTCCTGTTTTTAAAAACCTATTTATTCACTTTATCATGTTGTCTAATTTAATTCACCATCACATTTTCTTTGGATTTTACTTCAGTTTGATCTTTTTAAAAATGTTTTTTCAATACTTTAATATCTATAAATTAACTTATTTCGCCATTATGTTCCCCTTGAGATTTCTAACAATGCTTTTTCCCACAAGTGATTTTATTTCTATGTCCTCTTTTTACACTTATCTGTCTTCTTTTTTACCTTTCCTGATGCATTTCAGCCTCATTATGCAAAGATGGTGGACTGTTCTTCAGTCCGTTTCATGGTCACCTTCTCAGCTATTCTGAATAAAAATTAGTTCTGCCTAATGGTATATTTGTGTATCTTAGTGCATTTGTTCTCCCACAGCAACTTATTGTTATTTCAAGACATTACCTAACAGTCCCATTTCATTTACCTTCCTCATTTATTTCTGTAATATATTTCATGCTTAACTGTGATAATTTAATAGTGTTGTCACTTTGTGATCGTATGAAAAGGGAGTAAGCTGTTCAGTGAACAAATCAGTACACAAGACATTTTAAATGTTACTGTAATGCTTACCTTTTTTAACATATATTCCATATTTGGATTGATATACATTAGAATATTCATGGTATTTACACCAAGGAGATGTTTACTGTCAGTGGTTCTGAAGAGAGACAATCTCTTATACTTGTAAAGTGAAAGAGAAAACATGCCAGAACAGAGTCTCCTCTGATTCAACACATAAGCAGCCAAACCGAAAACATTATGGCATGTCAGTTGGAATGGGTGGGCCACTCCCTTGAAGTCAGCACGTACTCCCTTGTTTATCTGATATATCATGCTGTAGCTAAAGGTGCAAATTAAATATGTCAATAAGAAATTTAAGAATACATAAGATAAGGAGAAGTAAGACAAAGTGAGAGTATCAGAACTTGACAGCAGTGACACCAACAAATTCAGAAAGCAAGAATATTGATTGTGCATTTTTCTAGAAAACTAGCTCACTGCAGAGCACTGGTGTTTTGTATGTTGTCTAGATGTTACGAATTATGGAGAGCGGAAGAATCCCTGGTAATGGCAGCACAAGTGGCAGGAAACAATTTCTTGTTAAAAAGTACTTACGCACAGGCACACACACACACACACAGACACACACACAAACACACACACACACAAACACACACACAGATATATATATTTATATATGGACATGCACCTTATTGATGAAAGCCCGGAGTGCTGCAAAGACTTGTTTGAAAGCAGCTTCTGATTGGCCAACTTTGAGGAAGGTCAGGTAAACATCAAACACCTTTTTCATGAGGGGGTTGTGACCTTCGCTGTCCAGCAGCTGGGTCTGAGCGGAACACACACATAACACTCACAGGTTTTCCCAGTGAAATATTTCACTGTAACAAGATGACCAAGCTCGCCACCAGTGTTTTATCACTGGTGTTTAAGCAGTCATACAACAGAACCATCTACACTAACAAATCTATCTAAATAACCTATATAAAGAGCATCAGTGTTTTGTGTGTGTGTGTGCTGACCTTAAAACACTGAGTGAAAAGCGACACAACATCTAACACACTGAGGCACACTTCAGTGGAGATGTTGCCTTCCAGCATAGCCTGATGGTGGATTTCCGCCTCTGAAGGACCTGTCCCTTAAATACAAATACACAAATAGAATATGCACATATATAACAAATTAATGGAGTGAAGTGTTATAGTGACACTTAGGAATTCTGACACAAAATGCCAACGTTTAACCCTTTTAGGTGAACTTGTCCATGTTTATATTTACTCTAACAACTTGTGTGGCTGTTAAAACAGTTTAGATTTTTACATAATATAACATTTTAAACCATGTGCAATTTTATCATCTGTAAGTTGTAAATGGTAACATGCAGCTGCATAAAAAGTCACACCATGCCTGATGCCTTGGCTACCCACACAGTCTGCATGAATACTCTGGAATGTTAACATGGAAACTATTGTGAAAATCATAACATTAAAAACACAAAATATACCAGGTGTGAAGCTACACTATATTGCCAAAAGTATTTGCTCACCCATCCAAATTATCGGAATCAGGTGTTCCAATCACTTCCATGGCCACAGGTGTATAAATTCAAGCACCTAGGCATGCAGACTGTTTTTACAAACATTTGTGAAAGAATGGGTCGCTCTCAGGAGCTCAGTGAATTCCAGCGTGGAACTGTGATAGGATGCCACCTGTGCAACAAATCCAGTCGTGAAATTTCCTCGCTCCTAAATATTCCACAGTCAACTGTCAGCTGTATTATAAGAAAATGGAAGTGTTTGGGAACGACAGCAACTCAGCCACGAAGTGGTAGGCCACGTAAACTGACGGAGCGGGGTCAGCGGATGCTGACGCGCATAGTGCGAAGAGGTCGCCAACTTTCTGCAGAGTCAATCACTACAGACCTCCAAACTTCATGTGGCCTTCAGATTAGCTCAAGAACAGTGCGCAGAGAGCTTCATGGAATGGGTTTCCATGGTCGAGCAGCTGCATCCAAGCCATACATCACCAAGTGCAATGCAAAGCGTCGGATGCGGTGGTGTAAAGCACGCCGCCACTGGACTCTAGAGCAGTGGAGACGCGTTCTCTGGAGTGACGAATCGCGCTTCTCCATCTGGCAATCTGATGGACGGGTCTGGGTTTGGCGGTTGCCAGGAGAACGGTACTTGTCTGACTGCATTGTGCCAAGTGTAAAGTTTGGTGGAGGGGGGATTATGGTGTGGGGTTGTTTTTCAGGAGCTGGGCTTGGCCCCTTAGTTCCAGTGAAAGGAACTCTGAATGCTTCAGCATACCAAGACATTTTGGACAATTCCATGCTCCCAACTTTGTGGGAACAGTTTGGAGCTGGCCCCTTCCTCTTCCAACATGACTGTGCACCAGTGCACAAAGCAAGGTCCATAAAGACATGGATGACAGAGTCTGGTGTGGATGAACTTGACTGGCCTGCACAGAGTCCTGACCTCAACCCGATAGAACACCTTTGGGATGAATTAGAGCGGAGACTGAGAGCCAGGCCTTCTCGTCCAACATCAGTGTGCGACCTCACAAATGCGCTTCTGGAAGAATGGTCAAAAATTCCCATAAACACACTCCTAAACCTTGTGGACAGCCTTCCCAGAAGAGTTGAAGCTGTTCTAGCTGCAAAGGGTGGACCGACGTCATATTGAACCCTATGGATTAGGAACGGGATGTCACTTAAGCTCATATGTGAGTCAAGGCAGGTGAGCAAATACTTTTGGCAATATAGTGTATGTATTGTATATGTATTTATGTGCAGTGAAAATAGATTTTTAGCATATTTTGGTTTATGGCAGTTTTTCATCAATATCTTATCAAAAACAGTTGTTCTTTGTTGGATTTAAATAGCAGAGACATTAGTAAATATATATTTTTAAAAACAGTTATTGTGAAAATAAGGCAAATTTCATATTTAAAAAGCAAACATGCCAAGGGAACACACCTAAAACCACCCTCTGTAGTCAAAATATTTCTCATGACATTCATCAAAAAGTGAAGCCTCCAAGAATCTCTTTGCAAAAAAAAGCAGCACATTCACATTGTGGCACAACTTTAGGCATTGTTGCTTCTGGGAAGACCAAGTATTCAGTACATGTACAAAAACTATTAGGATTTTATTGAGTTCTGCCATTACAGTCGTTGTAATGATTGTTTGTAGTGTCTTGCTATGACTGTCTCTCAAAACATTTCTTTTTGATAAGCACAGTATGTGACAGGTCTGTCAGGTTTACTTTGCAACAGCTCACCTGATGGTCTCCTGACTATATCTCTACAATTATGTCTGTCAAGTTCTAACTTTGTTTTCACAGGGGCCGTCAAACAGGTTTCAGGGAAGACGTTTTTTGTGCCCCGTACCAGGCTGACACTTGCAAAGAAATGTGACACTTGTTTCCTGGTTGGGGGGAAAATTCTTGGGAAACCATACAATAAACTTGACGTCAATTCATTTTTTTCAGTGCATTTACATTATGAACAAAGTGTGTAACTATCTGTATGTCTACATTACCTGAATTACTGAATTATTGCTTCATAAATGATTGCCTGAAATGCATTTCTTTCAGTTAACGTGTCATAAAACCTGTTAGGAAAATCAACCATGAAGATAAAGTCCTTTGCATGTTAACTGGAAGGTGTGGTTACCTATGTTGAGACTAAGAGAGGGTTCCATGTTGTTGAATTGGTGTATCTTAGACTGCATGAGACTGGCACGGTTGCAGCGCATGGCTGGCATAGTCTGAGATTTCCTATCTGTTGAGAAGAGCTTTGACATGCACATCTCTTGGTTCCTGGATGGACAGCATATAAACAGTGGAAAGAATGCAACCATTTGTTTTTGGGAAGAAATTTAAAAACAGACAACAACTTCAAAACTAAAACCTTCTCACTAAACTGCACACATCTGACATCTTATATAAAGATTGAGCGCATGGGGAAGGATCATAACTTTAAAAGAGCTAAAAATATTACTGCACACAAAAGACAGGGAAACAAGTAACTAAACAACACCAGCGTGACAATGGAATCAACCACGACATCTTGAATTCATGCTTCACTAAAAATGAACTATATATATAAGCAGGATAAACTGTTACAGTTTTTAAACATTACCTGCCAATGTTCCTCTTTCCCATGTAGCGGAACTGATCTAGACAGATCCTGCAAAATAAAAAAAACTGAAAAAGCAAGTAATTTTCGAGGTTTACAAAACTTTCTATCACATAACAGTTGCTGTGGGATGCCAAAACAGGAGTATAATTTTCAAAAATCCCATACACATGTACCATTAGAAAAAACATTTTTCACATAAGACTCACTGAAGCAAGCTTAGGAAGTTCATGATGTCTTGTGGGCTGATTTTGTTCCAGTATGCCATCAGAGTGTCTGCAGACACAGGGAATGACAATGTTTATGTTTTACGTTCTTTTTTTCTCTTTTTTTTTTTTTTTTACAGGTTGTAGTTAAATAAGTCATATGGCTTGGCTGACAGTCATTTTGACTCAGTAGAGTGCAGCTCATCACTGACCCTCTGACAAAGTCTTGACTATGTGCAGGGAGGAGAAGAGGAGGCCTTTAATCTCATACTGTCCCAGTTTACCGGCAGGAGCCCTGGTACTGCTGCTTATGGTGGAGCCACGCCGCTGGAACTGCAATGGAGCAAAAACACAATGACCTACTTGGTAAAATAGTTAAAGACAGGACTTGAGAAGAAGTAAATCGGAAACTTGCTTCTACACTAATGCACAGTCACATCAAGGAGGAAAAACGAGGGCCCAGAGCTGCACGAAAACAAATTGTTGTTGGATTGTGTAAGAAGCTAACTTTTTTTTAATATCATAATGCCAACCATACATTTCAATGTATTTGTACCTTCTGTTCCCTTCATATTCAGGTGACAACTGTATATCAGCAGGAAATGACAGTGAACTTAATGGAACACCAGCTTTCCAAAAATGAAAGAAATACTTCCAATCTTCCTAACTTCCTAACTTGGGGGGGGGGGGTGTCGCTTCAGGGCCCTTTTTCAATTCTGTGATATAACCTATGATGAAAAGATCTCACTTCAATGCTGTCTTGTGTTCCGGGGTCCATAAACAAAGAACTTCTGGAGTCCTCTCTCCTCACAGCATGGCCATTCTGAGCTGACAGACCTGAAATCAGTAAATAGAGCTGTAATGCAAATTGAAGTAACAGGATGTGTTAGTAATCTGTTTATTTTGCTGACACCCAACTTTAAACAAACCCAAGGCTGAATGGCTACTATGCACTCAACATCTTGACCAATTGACGTCTATCACAGGTATGTAACAGTAATCAAGAAATCAACGTGTTTTTAAACTTTCTTCTTATTTCTCTTTCTAAATATTAATGCCATATCCTCACACGTAGGAGCTACTTTGATCTTTAAATCAGTATTATTGTGTTGCAAGTGAATGATGTGCAAATAAGAAGTCTTTAACAAGTTAGTGGCATCCAAAATTGGAATGTTGTCTGTAGGAACTAATCCCAAGAAGAAATAAACAATAATGTCCTTGCATGTCTGGTACACAGCTGCTGCTTTCAGACAGAGTGCTGCTAATGGACTAAGATTGGATGTTGTATACACATAGCTGTGTAGCTGTGGTACTGAGGGCTATGGGTGATGATAACAGTGAATCATCTGTAAACAGGAAGAGGTCAGAAGACATATGCTTGGTGCAATATCTGCGGTTGTCAACTCACCATGGTCTTTGTCAATCGTGGTACTGATTCTCCGGTTGTCGATCGAGCTGACTGACATCAAATCATCTCTGGAGCCCTGGCCAACATGCAAGGAGGAAAAGGCAAATTTTGTAATCATTACATTGAAACAATACTGACAGCTTCCTTCATGTTGCAGTCAGCTAAACTAAACTTGTCAATGTATGGACTCTGAAGTAACAGAATGGATTGTCTTCTAATCCATACAAGGCTCATGCGTCTCTGTGTGAGAAAACATACATCTTCAACACATATTAAAATAATGTTTAATCTGACCAATCTTACAGGATTGCGAAAAAAAAAAAACTTTCATGGAAAAAATAATAACTGATGTCACTATTAGTAAATGTAATAGGGCACTTTAAAGGATCACTTTATTGATTCAGTGATTTATGCAAAAGGTGACTCACACTGAGGCCAAGTCCATTGATTGTAGTCTGAGGTGGAGCAGACAGCTGCTCGAGGTTCTGGTAAAGCAGCTCATAAAGCGGCAGGTACAGCAAACAAATTCTTGCTTGCTGGTTCTGAGACATTTGATATGACAACATTAGAACTTAGGTAATCTTATCAAAAGCTATGTATGAATTTTCGGAATCAGAATCAGAAATCGCTTTGTTCACCAAATGTACAGAGTACACAGGAATTTGACCTGGTGTCCCAGTGCAAAAAGACAGTTTAAAAAACAAAATCTGAATAATGAACAACATGACATGAGGCAACCGAACCAGACTAAATTACTACATGGGTTATGGGCGAAGCCATGTTGATTTATCCTAAATTTTAACACCTCCCATCTCAAGCTGTTATCAATGGCACCTGTAGCCAAACATTGGCTTGTTTGCATAACAGAACTGGTATCTTGTTATTGGGTGTAAAAACATAGTCTATTATGTGAAGACCTGGCAATTCGTGCCATGTTAATCATTAACCTTCTGTATGCAAACAGTTAGGTCCTGTTCCAAACGGAAGAGTTAAACAAAGTTAACTTGTTGTCAATTTGAAGGTTTTCAGAAATATTAGAATGTTTGATGGAATTAGGATCTTTTTAAAGACCTTGTTATATATTCTGCCTTTTATGGAGTTTGTTTCAGCGTATTCATATTTATGCATTTATTTATGTTGCTCTAATTTTCAAACTTAATTGTCCAGGGGACCGAGGAAGGATTATGTGTTCTACCATGTAGTCCATATTCTAGTATGTTTCTCTTTCCTCTTCTCATCCTGTCATCATCATTTACAGGTAATTACTCTTGCCCTTCTTACCTTGAATGCTGTGTAGCGGTCATCCATGGCATGTTTAATCAGGAGGTTCTTGAGGATGCTCACAGCTAACTGTCGGACTTCAGGCGCTTGCTGCAAAGCAACTGCCACCTCTCTCAGCAGCAGACCCACCAGAAAATGATTACGGCAATATTCCTCTGTCAAGTTGAACTCCAGACTCTGCTCTATAGTTGGATCAGACAGGAAAAAAGTCTATTAGTATAGACAGAATACAGGACAATTCAGCATGGGAAAAATCTGCCCACATGTTGTGAATGTAAAAAGTAGGTGAACAACTTTTAAAATAAATAATAACTGGTGGATAGTGTACAGGTCATTCAGTATAACATATTACACAGAGAGACAGAGGACGGAAACTCTCAATAATATCTCCAAAAATGGATGGTACCATTAATGAATAAGCCACTAAATACTACAAAAATAACATATACATTTAAATCACACAACATTTTCTGTATAAATTGTGACAAATTGATATTTCTTTTTAATCATAACCTTTGACTAGCCAAATGTGTTAAAATGTATAACTTAACAATTGATCTAATATTTTCTCTACAATTTTTTTCCATCCTTTTATGACATATTACTTTTCTCAGCATTTTTATCTATTTTTTTTTCTTGGGCCTTTATTGTGTTATTTTCAACTCACTGCTCCCTCAATATAGTTTATCCCTTTTTACCTTTTTAAAAGATCAAAAGGGATATTAAGATTAATTTAATTGACACAAAATGAGAAGGAGTGTGTATGGTTGTTGTAGTGTGATAGCAACATCCCTTTTTACTAGGAAAGAATCAAGCAACCCATGACCCTGAATTAAAGAAAGTTAGTATAGAGAATATATTTGTGAAAAGCACACATATGTTCTAGCAAGGATTAGATTTGGCCATTTCAGTCCTCGATAAGAGTATCAGACATGCAACATGAAACAAATAAAATCAGCTTAAATAATTCCTTGTGACTAAACACTCTTACAATATTGTGAATTGTTCTAATTTAGGGCGGCACGGTGGGGTGGTGGTTAGCACCGTCGCCTCACAGCAAGAAGGCTCTGGGTTTGAGTCCCAGGGGACCCAAGACCTTTCTGTGTGGAGTTTGCATGGTCTCCCTGTGTCTGCGTGGGTTCTCCCCGGGTTCTACGGCTTCCTTCCACAGTCCAAAAACCTGCATGTTAGGTTGATTGGACATTCCAAATTGCCTTTAGGAGTGAGTGTGAGTTTGTGTGGTTGTTTGTCCTTGTATGTCTTGTGTGTGGCCCTGCGATGGACTGGCGGACTGTCCAGGGTGTACCCCGCCTCTCGCCCATTAACCACTGGGATAGACTCCAGTTCCCCCCGCGACCCCATTAGGGAATAAGCGGTAACGATAATGAATGGATGGATGGATGTTCTAATTTACTACAGATGCAAACTGTGACATGTAGAATCATTCAATGTGCAAAACTGAGTCAACAGATACATTTCATGATAATGAAAAGAATTAAAGTAACTGATTAAACAGATCTTAAATGCGGACAACTTCAAAAATGTAAATTCTCAATATTCACAAGCAATACATTAAAAGAATAAATAAACAGGCTACCATGGAAGAGACATTATACGTTTCAACAGACATCTCATTTTAAAAACAAAGCATCAGAAACCATCAGCAATTATCTTCTCCAGTGTCAGAGCCAAAGAGAAACCAATGATTAGAGATAAGTCCCAGCAAACAACACAAGAGCAGCAATGAGACATGACTTTCTCTTTTTCTGTATTTACAAGTGTCCAGTCAATTAAGCATTAAGAAAAAAAGAATTGGTTGATTTTGGAAAAGCCAAGCTTTATTCTTCTACAACATGCTGGCCCAAACCCAGGCAGACACACGAAGCAGAAGAGTACAGCATGAGCATATTTCAGGGTGAGTTGGAAAAATTTAGAGGTCTGTAAGAAAAGTAGCCAATAGAGGCTGATGGCGGCTGAGCAGGTTAATATTGGTCAAAACAAAAGCATTCATGAGCAAAGTGTTTGCAGTAAGCATGATGCATTTTATGGAGAGTTTAACATCACCTACCTACAGGGCCAAATAGCTCCATCGCATATGGAATAAAATCTGATCACGAGCACAACACAAACAAATACAAAACAAAAAACACAAAAACAAAGCGGGGAGTAAACATAAAGAACTGGCGGGTAAACTGTAAACAAACCATGCAGCGATTTCACTTCTAGTTGTGGAAAAACGTGTCAGGAAGTGGTAAGCTAATATGTGACAGAAAATCTTAATAGTACCAGTTAGGAATAAGATGTAATCTATGTGTGCAAAGGCTAAACAATCAAGCAGCTTGGAAAAGGGTTTCAGTGTGGTGGACACAATTTAAATCATGAATACAACATGTGGGTGTGTGAGAGCTAGAAGGTGGGAGTGTGTGATATGAACCCCCCTAAAATTTGTCTGATTCTCACCTTGTACCCTTTGCAGCTTTGTGCGCCCAAAGGCCATGGGCAGGTTAAGAGGGATGAAGTGTTCGTGGCAACACACTGTCATCAAGAACTCCAATTTCATTTCAGTCAGCACCTGGGACAAACACATGAGCGAATGTAGCTTTGTGATGCAAACATGCACACACATTTCTGCCAACAACCTTAAAGAATAAATAGAATTGTGCAAACATAGCCAGTACAGTTGTGCGTGTCAGTGTTGTTAAAATTTGTTAGTCAAATGGGCAGCAAGCTTCAAAAGACACCGCAGGCGAGACAGGTCGTGTTATCTGATTGAACATATTAGCTTGCCTTTCAAGTAACAACTAGTAATGTGCATTTCAGGAATCATGGAGGGAAAGGGGTCTTTAAAAACAAATAATCTTTGTAAAAAGATTTTAAAATGTCAGAAGGAGGGACATGCCTGCCTAAAACATTTACTTTGGGTCCAATCTAAATGTTTTAGTCTGTTAAAAGAACACAGTAGTTGTACATATATAATTCTGTGATTTAATCAAAATGTTAAATCATGGCTTTAGAATAAAACCATGTTTATAGTTATGGAGGGGAACTAATTTGTATACTTTCCAACTGGGTGTAAGTGTGTTGGTTCTGTTCCATCAGGCTAGTACCTTTGGATCTTTGAGGCTAAAATGACACATATAATGGTTGACAAGTCCAAATGCAAAGCCCCTGTTCATGAAGGTCAGGCACCTCTGCGGAGAGAAATCATACAAAATTCTGAGCCTGAATTTAGCAATCAAAACAGACCTGTTGTGCCTCAAAAAGATATTCAAGCAGATCAATGAGACTTATACAAGCTAAGGTTAAAAAAGAAAATGAAAAGAACCTTTCATAACATAAGACTTGTTTTATATTTAGCATCTGGGGTCAGACCTTCGTGAAATTTGCCAGACTTAGGTTGATGCATCGGGCCTCTTCTGGAATTTCCATGTGGCGAATGGTGATGTGTGGCATAATGGACAATACCAGAGATTGTAGTGCTTGATGAAAGCTGTCAGGGAAACGCTGGGTCCGCGGCATCTAAAGAGTTTCAGCAGGGACTTAATGAAGTCATGATTACTTACATCAAAAGTTACTATGAACACAGATCATGGGTTAATAAGCTCAAAGGTGTTTTCATTTCAGATATAAGAGATAACCCAATCTTAATAGCAGCTTGTCTGTACTTCCTGCTGAATGCAGGTTAGGACACAGATACATTCCAGAGCTATGATTTCACTATGCAGAGTTTAAACAGATTAATAATGAGCCACTGTTAGTCTTCTGTTCTTTTACTCTAAGTGTGTGAGGTTTGTTTAAATGTGCTGACATTATTTGCAACTCTGCAAACAGTACAGTGAAAACAAGTGACATCCATGCCAGATAAGGACAGCAACGAGATGTTAATAGTAACATTACTACATAATGTTATTATTGACACCATATTGTGCCAAAAATCCTGATCGATACAAACCTTGATACGGTTGAACTCTTGCAGGTACTGGGCCATGGATTTTGCCATGGTTTCAAAGAAGAACCAGGAGTACTGGAGACAGAGATATTAAGATTTCAACTTCCCTGATTTTTTTTTTACTGTTAAGCCTTCCCAGTAATTTCTAAATACAAGGGAAAACCAGGAAAGATTACGATAATGGAAAAAATTACCCTGACAAAACATTTACGGGGGTGAAGCCTGGAGGCGCAAGCAACTGCATGTTTAAAGATTTTATCACCTTACAATGGAGACACACACAGTAATGGTCATCTTAGTAAAGTATGCCACATACTGTTTAAAGTTGGTGTTACAGCTTACAAAGGGAAAAAAAAAATATTCCCTTATTTTTTTTTACTGTTAAGGCTTCCCAGTAATTTCTAAAGACAAGTGAATAATAGGAATGATTCCGATAATGGAAAAAATGGCCTTGACAAAACATTTACGGGGGTGAAGCCTGGAGGAGCAAGCAACTGCATGTTTAAAGATTTTATCACCTTACAATAAAGACACACACAGTAATGGTCATCTTAGTTAAGTATGCCACATACTGTTTAAAGTTGGTGTTACAGCTAACAAAGGGAAAAAAAAACATTCCCTAATTTTTTTTTACTGATAAGGCTTCCCAGTAATTTCTAAAGACAAGTGAATAATAGGAATGATTCCGATAATGGAAAAAATGGCCCTGACACCACATTTACAGGGGTGAAGCCTGGAGGGGCAAGCAACTACATGTTTAAAGGTTTCATCACCTTACAATGGAGACACACACAGTAATGGTCATCTTAGTTAAGTATGCCACCTTCTGTTTAAAGTTGGTGTTACAGCTTACAAAGGGACAAAAAAGCACTCCGTATACCTTAAGCAGTTTATTGCTGGTGTTGAAATCAGCAGTTTGTTTAAGGATGGCAGTCACTGCAATGGCCAGCACCTCGTGAGTGGTTGCAGAGTTTCCTGACGTACATGCATTTGTCACAAAGACGAACTAAGGGAAGAAACAACATATACTCATTTTTATGCCATGCTTCAAAGACAACTGACACAAAAATGCAGTAGTTTTGGATTAATTCATTTTACCTTAACAAAAGAGCGCAGGTAGGCTTCCAGTCCTTCTTCATGACATCTAGAGACTATATGTATGATCACTCTGAAGGTACAAATGCATGGATTTCCATGTTTATCAGGTCTGAAATACTAACAACTGAATCTGCTTCATATACAACTAACCGGAGAGAGTTGACAGCAATCTCATGGGCTTCTTTGGTGGCTGTGGTGAGCACCTCAAACAGCTGCATTAGCACTGTTGGTAAGAAAGTGATGACTACATGAGTCTCTACTGCATGTAGGCACTGTAGGAGAAATGATGACAGAGAGCAATAGTTAGGAGTCAGCAGCAAGTAGTGGTTTTAATTTTGTGGCTGTATAGTGTAAAAGTCAATCAGGTTGTGGAACAAAGCTGAATATGTCATCATTTGTAAAACAAAAATCATTTTAAAAATCCTCATTCTTTCCATGAAAATGATAAAATAGATTTTTCAAAATTCTCCACATAATCCCTATTTGGACAGCAGACAGGTATGTCTAGCGCCAGTCAGTCCTGCTCCTCAGTCATTGACGCAATTACACTCTGATATATGAAAAGCCATTCCAGCATTTTTCTTGAAGAACATTCAACAGTTTCTTAAAAATTTGTTGACAAACCAAAGAATCTCTGCTCGTCAAACTCTCAGCCTTTCATGCACAACAATTTGTTGTCATTGTAGGTCAATTTAGGTTTGTCCTTTTAATTTGAAAAAAAAAAAAGATTTTCCTCTTTTTATTCCCTAAATGGACTATGTCTGAACTTTTATAGAACATGTTGCTGCGCTTAAAGGCAGAAATCAGTTGTTTTTGGTTTACAAATGACATATCAGCAAGCAGGAGAAACAGACATCCGGGCTCATTCAGCCTGCATTGAAAGAAAACTCAAAGAGGAAGAATGACTGCGTTGTTTAATGCATTTGTCATGTCATCTCAACATTTTCTGATTTCAGGTTGTAAAGTATCTCCTTGGGATGAGTCAAAACACAATATACTGTGTGTTCATCCAAAGCTGTTGAACTAGATTACTGCTTTTCTAAACTAGAAAACAGCCTGAAATGCTAAAATTAGGAGAAAGATTTCTGAGACTTTTACTGTCTGAAACTGACCAGCAAGAAAACACATAAAAACATTACTTTAAATTAATTTGACGACCAACTTTGATTACTCACATTTCAGTTTGTCATTGTTTGTCATATATTATTCTTAGATATTTTATTGAATTTTTATTCTTTTAATTCTTCTTGTTTCATAACTGGTAAAAAATTCTAGTGTTTTACCAGTTTCATGGTTGTTTTAACAATAAAAAGAACTTTATTAAAAACCTCAATTTTAGCTAAAATGTTATGCTGATACGTATATCTGATAAAGGATTTATCGCTGTGCAAAAAAACCATTTCATGCTAATGAATTACATCACCAACAGTACATAACCTTTAGGTATTTAATGAGTTCAGCAGGGTTGTCCTCTGATGTTTCCCTCATTTGTTGGCAGTGCTGGAAGAAGGTATGTAGATGGAAATCCTGAAGACAAAAAAAAAAAAACTGGAACATCAGCATCATGGCAACACTTTCTCACCTATTGCAGCTATTTTCATTTGTATTTTTTATTGAAGGATGCAAGTGTGGAAAGGTAACAATAATGCATGCATACCTGAGGATATATGGTTGATGCTACACGACTTCTCACTTTGAACAGTGTCTTTGCATTTTCCACCCACTTAATATCTGGTTGGGACTGTACAAAGACAACACAACAAACCAAACATAGCGAGCATAGCTCTGGCACAATTTCTCTTCAAGTTCACAAGTAGACATCTTAGTTACATTCTGATTATTCAAACATAAAAAATAGAAAATGTGTCTGTGTTGACAATACTGATGTCACTTCTTTTTCTCAAAGAATTTGGGGAAAACAAAAGTACTCCAGTGGCTGTATGGGAAAATTGGGTTTACCTTTTTGCTGTTCTGACAAAGATATCCAGTAGGCAGTGTAGCAGCTACAGGTAACTGGACTTCTGATGACTGCATCCTTCCATCTTTCAGTAAAGGCATCCATGAATAGCCCACTGACATGTATAAAGTGGTTAAACATAAGCAATATAGATAGGCACAATATCACAGCTAAAAATCGATATGGTAGTCAAAGGTTCACAATACCTATCCTGATTTGCTGTAATTATTAATAAACTGTTTTTTTTTTAAATAAAGTTGTCACAGACTGACTCACCTAGTGATTCCACTCCATCTCTCTTCTTGCTGCTGGCCTTGGCGCTTGAGTCGCAGCTGATGTGGTAAAACGTGAAGAGGATGTGGTGTTTTTCGTGCAGGTGGACCGGCAGCTCAATCTTAACCTGCATATAGTGGAAAAACCTCTGTCAATTTCTATTTTGATACAGTATTCTGACACATACAGTATAGAATGCAGCCCAATCACTACTTACCCATGGCCATGTGTGTACCTATATAGATTACACTATATTACAGAAACAGCCTATTTATATATTTATTGGAGAGATGGAGGCTTTTTAGAGTACTGAATGTCAGTGGGATATTGATTCTTAAAATGACTTAAGTACTCTAAGATCCATACTTCCATCCATTATCGTTACTGCTTATTCCCTAATGGGGTCGTGGGCAGAACTGGAGCCTATCCCAGTGGTCAATGGGTGAGAGGCGGGGTACATCCTGGATCGCAGGGCCACACACAAGGACAAACAACCATGCACACTCACACTCACTCCTAAGGGCAATTTGGAATGTCCAATCAACCTAACATGTAGGTTTTTGGACTGTGGAAGGAAGCCAGAGAACGCGGAGAGAACCCAAGCGGACACAGGAAGAACATGCAAACTCCACACAGAAAGGTCTTGGGTCCCCTGGGACTCAAACCCAGATCCTTCTTGCTTTGAGGCGATCATGCTAACCACCACCATGCCACCCTACTCTAAGATCCATGTTCATTGTTCCTCCGCTTATCAGGGGCTGGGTCATGGAGCAGCAGCTTAAGCAGGGAGGTCCAGACCTCCCCTTTCCCTGCCACTTCTACCAGCTCCTCCAGAGGGATCCCAAAGTGTTTCCAGGCCAGCCGAGAAACTTAGTCCCTCCAGCATGTCCTGGGTCTTCCTCTGGGTCTCCCGGAACACCTAACCAGGGAGATCCCCGAGCCACCTCAATTGACTTCATCAAAGGGAGGGCTACCACCTTATTGTATGTTACATTCATGCTAGGAAAGGTGCCTTTATAATCTAAGAGATTTGACACATTAATAATTCGAAGAATGTCTAGTCCATATTTTATTTTGCACCATTGAGACTGCTTTGTTCCTTGCATTAGCATTTGCTATCTTACT